>VNJR01006908.1:0-20046 GCA_008042585.1 Drosophila punjabiensis
GATGGACTACGCAGACGTGGCCACGACTGTGTTCACTCCTCTGGAGTACTCCTGCGTCGGTATGTCCGAGGAGTCGGCCATCGAGGTGTATGGCGCCGACAACATCGAGGTGTTTCATGGCTATTATAAGCCCACGGAGTTCTTCATCCCCCAGAAGAGCGTGCGCTACTGCTATCTAAAGGCGGTGGCAGAGATGTCAGGAGACCAGAGGATCCTGGGTCTTCACTACATCGGCCCAGTGGCCGGCGAAGTCATCCAGGGCTTTGCCGCGGCGCTCAAGTCGGGACTGACAGTGAAGACCTTGCTGAACACGGTGGGAATCCACCCGACAACCGCCGAGGAGTTCACACGACTCTCGATTACCAAGCGGTCGGGTCGCGACCCCACTCCTGCGTCTTGCTGTTGCTAGGAGTTTTCACACTCGACACAAAAAATGCTGAAGTTTGGTCGCCTTTTAGCAAGTTAAAGTCTTAAAAATAAAGTTCAAGTAGACGTTTTTTATTAAAAATTTGAAAATAAGCGACCGGTGATAATAAAAATAAATAAGTATAGACACTTAGTTTGTAGTACAGGGAATAAAATTGAAAAAAAAAGTACTTAAAGTATCGAGAAGAATACAACATGTACATATACCAATTGCTCATTTCATTTGGATTTTGCAGCCTATGAATATAAAAGTAATTTCATTTTTAATTTCATACAAATCGGACGACTATAACGATCGTTAAATATGAAAGAAAATTACATTTTACTTTAAGTGTAACAAGAAAGGAAGCTAACTTCGTCACACCAAAGTTTGTATACCCTTGCAGGTTCCAATTGTATCCCTTCCTTATATAATATGAATTACTTTCATATTCATATTTACATGTAAAGAAAAATGTAATTTACTCCACATTTACCGATCGTTTATATGGCAGCTAAATTATATAGTCGTCCGATATTCAATCTGAAATAATATAGAAGGCTTGTGCCTTGAAGTAGAAGTTTTGTTAAAATTTTTGAATTTATATACAAAACGCATAACCGAGAGTTGATAAGTTAAAAAGAAAAAATGAAATGATAATTTTATTATCATCAAATTTACGCATTGTGTGTATGGCAGATATTGTATGATTGTTCACCGATCCGGCTCGTTCCGACATATATACGAGTGAGAGTATATAGAAGACTATCTACAGAAGTTTCATTCAGATAGCTTTAAAACTGAGGGACTCGTTTGCGTAGAAACGGACAGACGGACATGGCTAAATCGACTCGGCTGTTGATGCTGATCAAGAATATATATACTTTATAGGGTCTGAAAATCAAATTCCGGTTAAAGAGATCCAACTAAATTTAAATGGAGAAAAATTACTCCAAGGTAGAGCTAGGAAACTATCGATAGTTGCTTCATTCGATGTTTTGAGAGCAAAAATGCTACATTATCGATTGTATGATTTGGGCAGATCTTACAAAAATTACAAATCAAGCAGTTTCAAATGATTTTTGTTGTCATATTTTATAAATTAAATGCTGTAATATTATAATCTCAACAAAAAATATCAGTTTATTAATATTATTATTAGAGATAAAAATGTTATTATTTCCGTTTGATATATAAAGTAAAATAAAATATAGAAACTAAATCAGAGACCATATCTCGAACAACAACAAAAAACTATAGATAATGGGTCAGAAAGGTAAAAATTCTATACCCCGATAGTATTACCATAATTTCCCAGCCCCCCAGGTGGATTTTTGTAAGCCACGGTCACACCTAATTGCGCTTTTAAAGTTTTTTTCCCGGAAGCCGAACTAGAGTAAAATGCAGCCTGTGCAAATATTGAAATAGTAAAGCTTGTACGAGTTTTGATTGATTATTTGCTTTCGGAAAACAATGTGGAGATTTATTGTTGTCTGCTCAGCGTTGCATTTGCCGCCGGCATTGAGGAGCGGATGGATCTTGACAATGCCAATGCTCCTGTGCCGGTTCCGTGGATCAGCCTCAACACGATCAAACATGTTCTTACTTGGGAATTAGTAGATAAGACACGATTAATCTCATTTGTTAAACACCTTTTACTTACAATACCTAACGATTTAAATTAAGCATACTTTTTGGAAGACTATACACATATTCTACTCCACATCAGTCATCCAGCCAGCTGACGTCGATGGATTCCCGTAAGTACGGCATAGCCGTCAATATTAACTTATTAAATAGATGGTCATATACATACATATGTATGTATGTACGTACTCTCTAGAATCTAAAGTCTAGATATGTCGTATTCATGTAGTTTTATAATTTACTTCCATTGGTATGCGGTAAGCTAGGTACTAATGTAACTTAAAACCGAACTCTTTCCTTATTCTTTTTTTTCTTTTCTTCCCATATTAGTCGTATAATGTTTATACATACACCTATGGTCATATAATTAACACAACAAATTTTTAAGCTAAAAAATACATTTTTTTTTTATTAAATTAATATGACATTTTGTAGACCATTTAGTAAACCTATAAATACATAAAAAAGATTTAAATGTGAAATCAAATCATTTTGACGATATTACGAATCTTCTGTTGGGTCAAATACAAGAGAAATTTATTGACTAACGCTAGTGCATTGAATTAAATTTTTCGAATCCATCCATAATTTTAGCTATTTAAGCTGTTTTTTTTCCGGTTTCTTTAATTTACAAATAATACTACGTTCTTCCCCAATAAATTTGTTTTACATCCCATTCAAGCTTAAATGTACTAAAAATATCATACCTTAAATTACAAATTACGTCAAATTAGCAAAAAATTTGCTCTTTACTTAAAAATTTAAGATTTGAACAAAATATGTCAATTATGTGACCACCTAAAAAGTCGTTCCTTGAACCAAACCGGAAACTTAAGGAAAACCGACAAATACAATGGAATAAATAATAGTACATCCTATAGTTTATAAGTCCAGTATGCAGTTACAGTAAAAGTTTTTCCTTTAAGTGGTTAACATTTCGTGAAGTATATGAAGAAAAGTAAAAACTTTTTGTGCCAATTATATGACCATAGCTGCGTATAAATAATTTAATTTTTAAGATTTTGTAAATTGTATTGGCTTAATGTTGTTAATTTAAATCTTAATATCAATTAATTGAGTCTCTTTGAGGACACGCATTTATTGTATAGGTGGGTCTGAATAAGCGTTATAGGTAGAATAGATATAGAGTAAAGCCAATATCGTGTAGATATTGTTTTCAATAAGTAAACTATCTTGATTATATTCGTTTCATATCCGTATTCTGCCATTTTTGACTCCCTGTTATTGTTGTTGGTTCTGTAACACTCTCGTTCATCTCAATCAAAACTAACGTCGGTTTTTTTTTTTTTCAAATAGTAGATAGAGAGTTATGAGGTGAAAAACGTCAACTGTGGAACGCAGAGTAGTGTGATATCTTCCTTAATAGTGGCGGCGAAGATTGTTAAGTAATTAATCTGTTACATGGGTTCTTGTGTGAGCTCTGCTTAAGAATTTTAAGTGCCAGCACTGATTCCACTCATTTCCCAAAAGGTTCTTAACTGTATCTTTTTAACGGACATCTCTGAAATTTGATACTTGAAAATAAATGATACCAAAAAGCGTTGGGAGCTCGGGGCTTCAGGCATTGCCATTTCTGACGTATGAAGCTTAAATTTATGAAGTTCGTGGTGAAAAACACTTTCTACGCCTTTCGGAGGTGGCCTGTGTTTCCGTTTCCGATTTCGGTGTCGTATCGGTGACCCAGAATCTAGCGAGTGGCGCCAGAAGCTAGGCCACTCCCACACACACCAAGTCTGCACGTGGCACAAGGCAACAACAAGCAACAAAGGATAAAAAATTTGATTAATGTTTACTTCCGATTTGCATAAATCTTACTTTAGCGTTTTTGGACCGCTCCGCTATCCTTTTTCTCCTGGCCGCTTTGTTATATATTATTTTTTTATTGCAGCCTCCCTGAACGCTCGTCCTCGGGGGACCATATGCTCCCCGGCCAAATTGCTTGCTTCGGCGTTATTTATTCGTTTGTTTGTGCCGGTCATCTGAGTGGACAAGTCCAGGTGGACCGGGAACCAGGTCAAGGCGGTGCATCTGCGAAGATCTCTCGCGGCCCGCTCCCAGAGACCCCGGCGTAACTTTTCGATTAGCTTTGCCAACTCATTTAACAAATGGTCAGGCTGACAGTAAGAAAATATAACAAATTTACCCCAGCAATCGCAGCAGAGGGCGGCGGGCGTTCGTACTGGTACTTTCATTGCAACACCTTAGAATCATAAATTGTGACCTGACCGCCCAGTTGCAGCTGGGTGCGGGCAAAGTTTTGCTCATCCGAAAGTTCGGCTGTAAGTTAAAGCCCCCGCGGGTAATTCGATAAAGCGTAAAATTTTGCACTTAAACTATTTTCTTCTGCTGCTGTTCCGCCGTCTGCCACCTGCAACGGGCATTTGGCAGTTGCATTGTTGCTCCCGTTATTATTGTTCTCCGGTTTTCGGTTGTTGTCAGCTTGACCTGCTCGAGTCAGACTTGGATTACAGCACGGTCCAAGTGCGGAAAGTTTCCTCCGATTGCGTCTCCGAGCGGCTGAGCCAGAAGTCACTGCTCGATTGAGTGCTCTCGAGCTCAAAGAAACACAGAAATTGTTTTGGCATTGCATTTGGCTCGTCGGGCAGTTAATCGGAGGCGGCATGGCGATTGCGAGGGTGCTATGAGGGGCCATAGAACACCAGGTCCTCAGCCACACCTTCCCACACAACATAAGAGCTCACAATTTGTTTGCAAGACTGTGCAATCGGCGAGAGAACAAAAGGTCCCTGCTACTGCTTCAATAGACTGCAGTAAATTAAAAATATCATTTAAATTAATCCTCGTTGAGGGCACTTGTGACCCGCTTCCACTGCGCCGGAGCTGCTGTCGTTCCCACCGACGCATTACAAACAATTCCACTTTGGGCTCGCAGCCACAGCAGCTTGTGGCTGGCTCCGAGGATGCCAGGATACCAGCGGCGAGCACACACACGGACACACACCTAAGACGGAGAGTCTTAAGTCTTGTTTAGCAATTTAGAATTTTTAAATCCTATTAAATTTGCAATCACTGTTTGATTTGTTCTCCCAGACCATGCAGCAGCATGAGGGAAATCTGGGAAATCGGAGCAGGACACGTTCCATGCATAGCCCCAGTCAAAGGGCCTTCAATGATTCAATAGTTTAATTTCGAATTTCCATGCAAATAAACAAATATCCATTAGAGTAGGAGACCGAGGGAGATGCAGAGGCAGGGACACAGACAGAGACAGGAATGGCTTTCTATTTAGTTTAGTTATTAAACGTATCCATTTCCATTTGCCAAATTACGCCACAATTGTTGTTCGGTCTGTCCATCTATTTGTCAGTCAGTCAGCCCTGTTTGTCGATTCACATTGTTGGGCTTTGTATGAGTTGCCTCCGCATCTGCCGAGATCCAACTTTATCTGCATCTACATCTGCATCTGCGTCTCCATCTATATCTTTATCTGTATCTGCATCCTGCATGTGTAATTACGTAAAAGTTGATAATGTGTTGATTATTTGAGGTATTTATGTAATTTTCAAGTTCCTTCAGCACCCGTTGCTCATGTTTAATTGCAATTATTTAATTACATTTGGAGCTTTAACTTTGGCATGTGTCTATTGAGTTTTGCGGTCATTTTCGTCTCACAATCCAGGGAAAAAAGCGGGCGTAACTCAAAGGAAAGTCGAGTTTCAGCTTGTGTTGATTGCATTACAAAGAAGCCTCCAGTCTGGGCTCCTCTTTCCTCGGCTGCCAGACACTTGACGATAATTTTATGTGAAATCTTCATTCAATTACTCGAGTAATTCAAATTAAAATGCTTATCGATTGTGATGGACATTAATTGATTACTTTTGGCCATTTAAGAGTGCTTCCTTTCATCCAGAACTCGCCTTAGGTCGATAGATCTCACCGGGTTTTTTACTTCTATGAGACCGCAAAAGTTGCTAGTTTTCTTTTCAAACCTGCCCCCTCTCCTCCCTGATTCTGGGAGTGCTTAAATATGTGTGTCGTAATTTAATTTCATAAAAGCAATTGTACTTCTAGCCGTGCCCCGCGGCCGCAGCTTTACCCCCACGGTAAAGTTTGGTCGCACTCCCAGAATGACAAAATCATGTGGCTAGCAGGAATGTGGCACGAACTGAACTGACGACGGCAGTTCGTGCCAGCGTTGGCCGCGTGACTGGCGATACCTCGACGCAGTCCCCAAAAGTACTTCCCACAGTTGTTGCCTCGAAATCGAAACATTTCCGAATGTAAGATCTTATACGCGTATGTAAATTATGTTATTTCTTAAAAAAAATTTTATCTCACTTCTGAAAACGGAATTTTTTCTTTAATTCGCCCATAAACTAACAATATACTAATTAAAAGACATATTAACACTTTACATAATTCTTACAGCAAACAAACCAGCTGTTTAAGCAGTAACCTTTTTTCGTAATTTAATTTTTTATGAATGCTTAACATCCTTAGAATATGATGAATATTAAATTCGCTGCGTGCACTACATGTTTTCATTACTAATCGTCCGAGACTGGGGAAAAAAGCCCAGTTAAAAACTTTAGATATGGAAGAAAGTCGCTTATTAGGCCCTATTCCTTCCCCCATAACAGTGTCCTGCCGTTGAATTGCTGGAGCAATCAATTTTGTTAGATGTTCGTAAGTTTCGCTGCCCATTCTTAGGAAATTCTTGAGGAGGAAGATTAAGATGTGTGAATATTTGGCGATTGGTGGTTTAATCTTTAGAGCTTTTCTCGTTTTCCTTTTTATTTTGTTTTTTAATATGACCGCTAACATGTTGACTCATTACAAAATGTAGTCAAACGGAGGTCGCTTAATATTCGGTGTGCAACAAAAAGCTTAAAGCGTTATCCCGAAGAGTGGCATTTTACTACTAATGTATCATTCACTCTTGCACAGCCCTTCTTCGACTAATTCTACAGGTTGCCGGCCGTTTTTATACCCTTGCAGAATATTATAATTTCAGACAGTAGTTTGCAACGCAGTAAAGCAGTCATCTCCGACCCTGTAGAGTGTTTATATTCTTGATCAGCATCAACTGCCGAGTCGATCTAGCCATGTCCATCTGTCCGTCTGTCAGTCCGTTTCTACGCAAACTAGTCCTTTAGTGTTGAAGCTATCTAAATGAAACTTTGCAGATTGTCTTCTATATACTCTCACTCGTACATATATAAGTCGGAACGGGCCAGATCGGACGACTATATCATATAGCTGCCATACAAACAATCCGTAAATTTGTAGAAAAACAATTATAACTTCAGTGTTTTTGAACATATCTTGATCAACTCCTGGTTATAAGCTTTATAGATTGTTTCAGATTTTTCGATTTAATTTTATAAATATCGGACTACTATATCATATGGCTGCCATAGGAACGGTCGGGAAATTTTTAGAAAAAAAATTATAGCTTTGTCATTTCGTAACATAATTTCTTCTACTTTGAGATACAAGCATTCTTTATTGTTCTAGAATTTTTTCTAAAATTTCATTGAAATCGGACGACTATACAATATAGCAGCTACAAACGATCGCTAAATGTGGAGTTAAATTACATTTTACTTTACATGTAAAAATGTAAACTGTAAAAGTAATGTGAATATGAAAGTAATTAATTATATATTAGATAGGGATAGATTATAATTAATGCAATTGAAATCTGCAAGGGTATACAAACTTCGGCGTGCTTTTGGTTTTATTATAATTTTTCCTTATCAATAACAATCTTTTTAAAAAAAAAAAAAAAACATTTTGAATGTTGTAAATGCTAATGCGTGTGTTATTATATGATTGTCAGTATCACTTTGTGATTGAATTCTTCTCATAAAAGCTGAAAAAAATATAAAAACCAGTGTATAGGCATAGCGAAGTAAGATGTTCTTGGTAAATGTATCATTTGGATGATGGCTGGTTAAACTTTTCTAACATGCCCAAAGAGAGAGATATCTCGAGGGCAGGACTTGCATCACGCTCGCATCTCCGGACCGCCCGAGCGAGTTTGTTTTGTTTTTTAAAGCCAGCGCCAAGGGCCACCGCTGCCGTCGGCAGACGAGGCAAACATACGAGGGGACGGCTGAGTGGTGGCATGGCGGACAGGAGACAGATGGGGAAGTATTTTCATTGTCTTGTTTGCCAACGTCGTGAGTCGAGAGTCGCATATTTGACATTGGACTTGTGTGCGCTCTGATAGCGTGCCAGCCGAAACATCACAAATGGCTGGCAACTCTGGCAAGCCGGCCGGCAAACGGGCTCATGCACATACAGCCAGCTCCACTTGCGACACATAATTGCGAGTGTTGACTTTGTGCGTCTGTGTGGGGCTGGATTTTTTTTCGCTCTTGCGGTTTTTTGCGAGGAGCCAACGCGGCGTATGTGCAACGCTCAGTAAATACAATGGAGCACTCGCACACAGGGACAGTCCCATCATTTATGCACAAACGTTGCCAACTTTGCTTTCTACAAACGCAACCAAGTCGCGACTTTCGACTGCCTCCTCACTTGTCTGCTCAGTTTGCTCAGTTCTCCGCCGGAAATCGGGGAAAGATATGCTCTAGCCTCAGCTCGGGACTTAGCCCCGTGCACACCAGGACTGGGGTGCCACAATGTCATGGTATTCATGAAACAAAGGGAAACGCGGAGACAAAAAGAATTCAGCATTTTAAGCATTTTCAAATGAAATTAAAAACTGCACCAAACTGCCGAGAGCCCTAAAAAGGCCGGCTGAAATCGAGGAGAGCTTTGGCGGTGGTGGAGTAGGAAAAGCCACCGTAAACGGAAAAAGATTGGGTCGAGGTGGGGAGGGAATGGAAAAGGAAAAAGCCGACTTTGAAGTTTTTTCTGATGCTTGAGCACTTTCAGTTCCTTTTGATTGTGTGCAGCGGCTGGCTCTTTGGCTTTCAGTTTTTGTTTTGTCGCTAGCTGAGGTTTTTCCTTTTTTTTTTTTTTGGCTTGACAAAAGAGCGACTCTGAAGCTGCATTTTCAAGTTGCTTGCCTCAAGGTTTCAGATGAAATATGGATGCGGCAATCTGATTTTCGCCCAAGATCTTCCTTTATGCACCGCCAAGTCCAGCAAAACTGACTGACAACATCAAACTATCAAATTAACCACCAACACTAAAATATACATTTTCGAAAAAACCAAATTGCAAGTATAAAATATTACTTTATTGGTAAGATTTACATGCAGGCATTTTGATTTAACATATTATCTACAATGTACACAAACGAATTCGGAAATAATGCAAACAAACACTAGTCAATGTACTATTGTCAATGTTGGTTTTATTTTTTCCTTCTGTGTTGTAAAGATTGCTACATTTGTTTCAATGTGACCTTTCTGCTTTTATATTTGTAAAGCTTGAGACTTCAAACTTCGTACTCCCATTGAGCTTCCCATGCATACATTATATCATATAATACAAGATTAAGTACCAAGATAGAGCCTACGTATTGGCAAAATAAAGTCTTTATGTACTCGGAAAAGCTCTTCTTCTGGTCAAAATAACAAGGCAACTGGCGGGGGTTCAAATAAGTCTACATTTAAAAGCTAGTGTTATTCAAGTATAGAACTGTTTTTTGTCAGTTATCCTTTGTTCGGCTGAATATGCTCTGTATTATTGCTGCTGATGGCTGCAGTTTTCCAAGCGGAAAATTTGTCATTGTTGCCAATGCGTTTATTAATTAATTTGGCCGGCTGTCTGTCTGTGTGTGCGGGTAATAAAATATTTGCACATGAATGAAATTGAATAGTTTCTTGCTGTTTTGGCTGCGATTCTGCATAATTTGCAATTGCCATGGCATCGTTCACTGAATTATGCATAGAGGGGTCGAGGCGGACGGGGCAGAAGCTGGGTTTTTTAGGCCGGGCTTTAAGGCTGTTTTCCTCGCCCGGGCTGTGCATAATTTAATCAATGCGGCAGTCGACGGAGCCTGCTGCAGCGCAGCATACTAATTGAAAGCCCCATCTTGTTTTCCATCAGGCATGTCTGCCAATCGAAAGTCAACAACCTATTAAGTCACATTGCTGCCAACTGTAGACAATGATCGCTGTTGTCATGTCATCAAAACTTGCACCGCACACATGGCCAAAAAATCCCTGCTCAGTTTTCCAGCTTGCCAGTTTTTTCCTCTTTTTTCCCTGATGAAAGGACCACAAAACAGAGCAAAAATAGTATCCTTCGAGTCTAAAAAGTTTCACCAACTGCCCCTCTGACCCCTGCCGCTCCTCCCTCCATGCGGATTGCGAGCAAGCCTTTTGTTACACGAGAAGCCCCAGACACATGGTAAACATGTCAAATTGACGGCCTGCGAAGTGAAAGCGACGACAGCCAGCCCCCGATGACAAAGGCTCCGATGGCCGCCCATCCGCAAGAGGACATGTCCCTCCTCCGCTTCCGTCCCATGTCCAGCCCTGCCATGGCTGCTTTCCATTTTTTAACCCATTTTCCTACCGTTGCCACCATTCGGCTGCTCATCGTTGTCTTCGGGGTGTGAATTATTAAAAGCCACGGAGCACAACGTCTGAATTAGCAAGCCCGAGACTGCCGGAGAGCGCTGCTTTTAGCTGTTTCACTTTCAGCAAATGCAATCATCGTCATCATCCCCGCCGTAATTATCGTCATCAGCGCCGTGATTATCATTGTCATAGGTCCCCTTCGCACTCCTTCGTAGCCCTTTTGCGCGACATCCCCATGTCCTTTCGCTTGTCACTCATTCGCATAAACAGTTAATTATGCATAATATGCATTTTGCTGTCATGTTGTGCAATTTTTACCCCCAAGTTGGCCCCAGCCCCCGCCCCAGCGCATGCACTTTTATTACTCGCCCTTTGTTGTTACTGTCGCCCAGCGCGGTAATGTTTTTAAATGCGCTCATTTGTGTTGGTGTTGGTGTTGGTGTTGCTGCTGATGTGGATGTGGATGTGACTGCTGATGTCGCTGGTGGGGCCACCAGCAGCATCTGCGTGTGCCTGCTTATCTATGGCCGTGTTTGTGTGCTTTGCGGTGCGCTGGGTAATTGGCAGCCGGTAATTTAATGTAAAGCGATGCAGCGGGAGCAGCGGGAACAGTAGGACGATAGTTGAAGGAGTTACCAGCTTAATTAGAAGCGAGCAACGGACAAAGGACCTGCGCAGATGTGATTAGTAAGACCGATAATCGAACCCCGTCAGTCCCTGCGGATCCGGAGATCCACCCAAAAGCATTTCATATGCCAACACGCCGAAAACTATTCCGGAAAAAATTCAATTGGCACAGCGATTTGCATAAAGGGGAGCAGCAGCGGGAAACGGGGATCGAGTGTGTTAGCATAAAATTCACTTTAGCATTTCCGATGGCTGGCAGTTTTTGCGTGGGTTGCGTTTAAACTAGCACCGCAAAACTGCTGCTGACAATTATTACATCCGCAGGACATTCGCCCAGCCAGAGACCGTAGGACACAGGAAGAGGGAGCACATGCATATGCGCACAGCGGAAGTGGGAGTGGTGGAACGAATCGGAACGGAATAGAGCTGAACGAGAGGGGGACTAACAGCTAACACGCCAGGACACACCCCTCGAAAACGTTGGAGCAGTGGAGCAGTGGAACGAGCAAATTAAAAAGGAAAAGGAAACACATAAAAAATGGCGACGATTGAATTTAAATGCCCGGCCACTTGAGCCAGAATTCGGTCGTCCTGCAGACTGTCATCATACGTACGGGCTCAGACTCAGTTTCCTCCGTTTGCTTATGCCTCCCAGGATCCAACCCCCATTCCTGGCCATTCTGCCAATGTGCATTTAAGTAAGTCACGAGCTCTGGCTCACTGTGGCCAGTTTGGTCGGCCCGACATTACGTGAAAGTAGGTTGTTAATATGCATGGCCGTATCCCTTCTTTCGGGCCGAGCGGCCGTGGTCCTTCCCTTAAGTCCGTTTCCTTCCAGGTCCCCACTTGTCTCATGCTTTGAGGTGAAGCTGACTTGGAAACCAGTCCAAAAGCCAGCTTTCCCAACCCGCCTTGCCCCCAAAACAACCCAATTAGAAGTATGTCAAAGCAAACATGTGCTCGCATATTAAGCACTCGCCACTTCCACTTTCTACGCGCCGGGGCCAATCAAGCAACGTTCTCGGAACCAGGTCCCTCCAGGCTCCCACTTCTTTCGGAGGTCATTCATTAAGTGTCGGAAAGTTTTGCGTTTTGGTCATTCCTCGTTCAGCTCAGCTCGGTTCTGTTTCGGCGTTTTCTTTTTCAATTTGCATACATCGAGAGTAGGGGGGATAAGTTAGTTCTCGGCTGAAAAGCCAATGAAAGCCAAAGGAGTGATGCTTGAATGGATCGCACATGGAGCTCAGCTCAACCTTGGCAGGACAATGCCCGGACCTGGTAGCTGCTTGATGTGGGGCAACGGTGTCCATTGTATGAATGGCTGAAGAGACATTGAATTAAATTTATTTGAAAACGCCAAGCAAAGTCTCCGAAAACTAAAGTTTTGCCACTCCCCACAGCCTGATTTTCCCTTTGGCTGACAGCAAAAGTTGGACCATGGCTACGACTTTTAGCCAGGACCCGTGTCCACCCTCGTTCCGTGCTATTCCTCATGTTCTGTTGTCGCATGAATGTTTGGATATTCTACGCTTCTCTCAGTTGCAGTTTCTGTTTTTACTGTTGCATATTTGCCTTCTTGTAGTTTTCCTTTCTGACGCCAGGGCGAAATTAACTTTGACAATTTTAATTAAATATTTTGGACATTTTGGTTTGTAGATACATAATCAAGAAATTTTCGCCGGACATGACATGAACATTTGATGTGGACTTATGGAAGTATGCCGGCAAACATGTCTCCCAGCAAATAGTTGGGCACTTAAAGCGAATTTTCCCATTTACCTGATCAGCGGGGAGGCCAAACCGCTTCCTGACTTGGCTGGAGACTTTCATCTGCGCCAGGGTCTAATTAACTCATTGTCAGCCGTCAGAGATTACCATGAGCTGCACAAATGCGACTGACGAGAAGGGGAAAAGTTTCCACTCTCATTTCCATAATCAACTGGGAGTTGAAAGGCTCACAGGGAGGCTCCATTCGAGATGTAATTTTATTACCTTTCCTCTGAACGAGGCACTCAGGGCCTGCGACTAGCCACGAGGTTTCGAACTCTCCGCAAAAGGACTGAACCGAGGGGGCAAAGAGGGCTAGTAACGGAAATAAAATAAAAAATATGTTGCATAATTTTGAGCTTTGTTCCGACTTACTACCTTTCCGCACGCACACTCACATGCCGGGCCTGCGGGCAGATCCTGGAGATCCTTTTGCGTCAACTTAACAGCGTAGAAAATATCCAAGGCAACAATAAGAACAATAGTTCCCCTGGGAGCATCGAGTCCCGAGACCCGAGTCCTGGCAACCAGGAAACCCACACTGATGTACAGATACACGCATGCAAATCCTTTTGGCTCTGCTCCTCCTGCTATTGGCTTTTCTTTATTCCTTCTCTGACTGTGTTTTTAACATTTTTATTTTATTTTCACGACGCCTTTTGTGAGCGTCTTCTGGCCTCTGCTCGTGCCACGCCTTAGCGCCTGCTTTGCCGGCTTCATGCGCCACATGCCTCGCTCCACAGCACACACACTGCCGCGCTTACGATGTGGCAGGGGATAACATTTTTACATATTCTCCTTACCTTTAAAAGATAATTTTGCAGGCACTCTTCCGTTCCCTTTATTTTTCACCCGCTAACTTGAAACGGAATTCAAATGTGTATTTAAATGCATGGTGGGGGGAAGGGGGGTTTGGTAGGAAGCAGAGAGGGAAGCGGAAGTAAACTGCAAGGCAGACGACACAGCCCAGACAAAGGAACGGCAAATGGCAGCAGGAAGGAGAGACAATCACCAGAGCAACATCTCATTCGTGGCTGCGGCCATCTCTGTTCTGCCAGTCCGCTCCGCCACTCCCAACCCGATGATGCTCCTTTCCCTATGCAAATCGCATGTGGGCTCCGGCCCAGGTTCCCCCGTCAACCCGGCCGGCTTAGGCGTGCGTATGAATACGTCTTCATGTGGGTTTTGTATACGTAATATGCGAGCGAATAAAATGAAATAAAGAATATGTGAGTAAGCTGCAAAATTGAAAAATTCCAGCAAGCGACGCTTCTGCCCCGCCAGCCGCCATCTGCCAGTAGGATAACCCTTTCGGAGTCCTAGAATGGATACGGAAATAGTCGGGCATCGAAGATCGGGATGCAGGTTGAATCTTCAAGTGGA
Source organism: Drosophila punjabiensis (assembly GCA_008042585.1). Lineage (NCBI taxonomy): Eukaryota > Metazoa > Arthropoda > Insecta > Diptera > Drosophilidae > Drosophila > Drosophila punjabiensis. The sequence continues at coordinate 14,314 of VNJR01006908.1, forward strand.
CCACAAACCCCTCGTCGACACTCGGGTTCCTTTTCTTGAGCAATATCATCATTGTCAGTGCTCAGCCCTCATTGATAGGTAACGTGCGGGATGAGGACTTTCAAAACAAAAGAGGAAATATGTAAATTGTGCACAGAGGGGAAGTCGAGAGGAGAAGGGAACACTGGGATCTTCTGGGCTGTGCAAAGGAGTATATATTTATTAGGCATACGGGGCGTATGGGTAATATGATTATCATAACGCCTCTCCAGTCGTTTGCTGCATGGTTTCCTAAATTTATTGTACGACTACTACCACGAACCTGCACCGACGGAGCAAACAAGAGAAACCACTGCCAGGAAACCCATTGCCACCCAGCCAGAACCAGGACCAGGGCAGGTCTCATCCGGGCGAGAACCCCAGCAGAGGCTTCCCATGGCTTTTCTAATGTTTTCTTTGCTCCTCGGCATTTGCTTTCTTTTTATTCTCAGCTGCATTATTGATAAAATATTTCCAAGCATTTTCTCGTGTTTTCTTTTAATATATAATAGCTCCCAAGGAATGCTACAGCTGCATTCACTCTGCGGCCGGGCCAAATGCGTTGAAAGCCATCTACGCCCAGTCCACTCAAAAGCTAAGTCACACGTGGTATAGATTCTTATAACTTATGAGCTCGTTCGCACGGGGGCACTCGAGCAACAAGTGAATCCCTACCGAAGATTCAAAAGACTCTCTGGGATTCTTTCAGACAATGCCACGAATATCATATAGAGCTATGCCTGTGATTATATTGTATGCAGTGAAGCTCACTTACCTTTTGAACAGTCAATTTCATTGTACATTTAATCGCTACCATTAATGTAGGCGACATTGGTCGGACCAAAGCACCGATAATAAAATTGCTTCACTTTTTTACCGGCTATTGTGTACAAAGTGTGGAGTTCAGGTAGTAATTATCGCACTAAAATTGTTTATTTCGTAACGGTTCTCCTTAAATCGGTTGTCGATTTCAATTGGTGTTGCGGTGAGTGCGTAATGGAAGGCGTAATGTTTCTCTACCGGCTGACTGTTGATTAGTTCTGACAATATTCGATTTATGCCTAAAATCTGGCCCATTCGACGTGCCTTCCCTTCGCCGTCCTGGCACACCCACTCTCACGCATGTCCGCCCGGCTATGCAAGGCGTTGTGTTTGCATATTAATTCGAGTTTTGGCAAATATTCGCGCTGTGCCGTCGGCTGTTTTGGAACACTATTTGTGTTGTTTTAGTTTTCAAGTATTTTGGTCTGCCAAGCGGTGCCAGAATTTGCCGCTTTCTTACTCCCCGCTTCTTCCAGCCTGCGGCTGTTTGTGTTATTATGAAGATGCGATTTATTCGCAGTTGCGCTCATAAGCTGATTTAATTTACACTTTGCGCGGAGTAAGTTCTTAGGGAGTGGTCTTGGTTTGGGTTGGACCACACGCTGTTATTGTTTAATTACCAACTATAGTCTTCCTATTGTATTGGCTTGAGTCAGCCCCACTTGTCTATTGAAAACTCACTTGACTGATAGTGTTATTGGGAGTCATCGAAGTATTTAAGGTGGTACATGGTGTTACACCTAGTCCGCAGAAGGATAAATTATACAAAGGGTTTTGGTCAGCTCACCAGCTGTGCATGGCGATGGCGTTGTTTTGGCCACAAGCCTGCCAACTTGTTACACGCACATATGCACACACTCACAGATGCGTTGCGGACTTTTTGGCGCCAAAAGCGAATTAACTTCTGTTTTATGGACCATTGGTTCACTGGCAGCTGCCGAGTTAGATCTAAAGCTGGTGTGGCCGCTTACACAGGACATGCGGGCGGCAAGTGCCGAAACGCGCTGGCTGGAAGGGTTCGCTAAACTGCAGCTAAGCAGGCCGGCCGAGGCGGGAAACAAAAATTAGTGCACATTGCATACACACGACCGACAAACGAGACTACGGTAACGACGGCGACTACGACGAGGCCTGAGCCGATAGATATGGCGCAGGATATGAACAGCAGAAGCAACTGCGGACGCAACAGCAGCTCATTGTTGCGCTTGCCACATTGAATGCGTTGCGTTTTATGGCGGCGTTAGCCAGATGCGACGATGCGACTACCGGCCGCATTGCCAGCTCCAGCTTTCAGGACACCGCCACACACGCAGACACAGACACATTCACGGACACGGACATGGACACAGACACATGCACGCGCTCACGCATACCAGAGCACACACAGGACAATGGCGTCGTCGGGAGATGAGCAACAGTCGGCGCTGGCAGCGCCGAACGAGCGGCCTTAGCTTCCGCGTTCTCCTCTCGTCAGGTCCTCGGGTCGAGAACGACGACGCTCTCAGCCCGAGCTCGGCGAATTCGGCCAGCTGTGTTTTCAACAATAAAAGTTATGCAAAAGCCGAAATAGCGGCGCAGCGCCTAAAAGTGTGCAGCACGAGTGTAACAGACGCCGCAGCCATCGCTCATTGTGTGTAAGTCCTCGGCTTCCGCTGGATGCGACGCCGGCGCCGACCGCGGCTCGCAGCAGCCCTTAATAAAAGCCAGTACAGCTCCCGCTGCAGCTCCAGAGAACTCTCCCAGCGGTGCCCTCCCTCCACAGAGCTTCCGGGGGAGCTTTTTCGTAGGGAGCTACCCCTGCGAGCGCTCGAAAGACAGTACTGAAGAGTAACAGGGTGCGGGACACAGCTTAAAGCTGTTGGTGAAATTCGGGAGCTTCGGGAACTAAGCTAGGCTCCAGAGAATACAGAATGTAGATTAGCAGTATGACTCAAATATTTTGTGCAAAGAAATTCAAACGTTTTAGCCAGCCTACTAGCTATATCTGTTATAAAACCCCGATATCGTTTGTACAAGTTTCCCCTAATCTACACACAGTTTTTCGTATGAGGTTGTGCAAGGAATGACGCTGATAGCGTTTACAGAAAAGCTTTTAAAGCATACGTAACATTCAAGTTGGAGGGTTTTTTAGCTAAGGATTTCTCCTTAAAAAAGTATCTCAGGGGAAGTCCTGTTAACTAACATTATCTAACTACCCCTGAGCGGACAGGGGCAGGCGACAACTTGACGAAAGTGGCAGCAGAGAAAAAGGGGTAGCTTACGTACAGACGAGAGTACAAAGCGCATAAGGGATGACTTCTCTGGAAGCGCTGTTAGCATGCGGGGTGGTTGACTGTAAGCAGGCAGAGATATGCTTCAGAAGCCAAAAATCGGCAGAGGAGTGCGAGCACAAGCAAAAAAGAGCCCATGTGAGTGGCACGCAGCTAGCAGAAAGTAGTTCAGACTTAACTGTGAGCCATCCCCTCCCAGTGGCTGTAACGCGACTTTGTGGACCTGATATCAGGCTTTTATGGCTTAGCTTTTCAACAACAGCAGCTAGAGGAGCAGAGCTTTGTTCACGGGCCCCTCGATTGCAACTATCGTAAAACGCTCATTTTATAGCCGAAACTTGCACCATAAACTGCACCATAATGAAATTTGCACTGAACCACATTAGGGTCTCCTTGGCGGCGGGAATTAGGAGCTAAGGATCCCCTGCCCTGTGCACCCCATTGGGTCAAATCTATTTTTCGTCGCATGCATAGCACCTTACTCTCAGCAGAGTTTCCGTTACCCTGCTCTTACGGTATTCATGACTCCTGGGGTTCCCCGCTTCCGCCATGGCAAGTCCCACATTCCTCGCAGGTTGCCGCCGTGCGAGCAGCTCACGTATAAATATTTTACGACGTCCTTCAGTCATTTACTTTTATTGCAATATTTGCTCACTCAACGTTTATGATGATCATTTTAAGCCATTTTTATGGCCAGCTGCTGCCGCTGCTGCTCTGCATGAATCACAGTCGGGCCGAGCGGACATGTGAGTGGAGTGCCCCGAGTCCCTTCGCTCTGTGTGTCTGTCTGCGGGAGGAGTCCGCAAACGTTGCTAAATATTTGTCTACCTCCGGCCAGCTGCCTCCCCCTGCCCTCGGCTGCTGGCACTTGGCTACTTTGCTGCTTTTTATATAAATGGCAGCTCATTAAATTGCTGGCATCGTTCTCGCCAAGCCAGCCGAGGGGTCAAAAGCACAAATTGGCCAGGTGTGTCGGCGAGTGGGGAGCTGCGTGCGAGCGGGGCCATCCCCACCCTCCGGCCCTGTCTACCCCGCCCTGGCGGCGTACTTAAGGTATTTCGGTCGCAAGGACTCTAATTTGCACACAATACTGCCGGTCACTTCTCACCTCGTTTGAGCTGCTGGCCACGTAATGAGCGGCAACTTTCGCACTTGCACGTGCTCTGTCCTGCCGTAACTATGTCAACGGCCGCAGCCCAAACGAAGCTCAGCGCTAAACCCAAAAAGTGTGCTAAAGTTTCTCGGCACTCGACTTAACGCTCGATTGCTTAGCCCCGAGCATTTCGTCCTCTCAGAGGGTCTCGAGTGCAGGCGGCCTCACAGGGCATTCCAGGGCACCGAACCCACACCATGGGAAGGCACAGAGTGCACTTCATTTGATTTAAATTGATACTATGTCAGCTAGAATTTCATTTGCGAAATGGAATGACTAAAAAGCCGACTGAAGCAGGCCGGCCGGACCAGTAAGTAAGTTATAATGGCCTGGCCACAACATCCTACTTGATAACGACCAAAAGACATGCTCAAGTGCTTGGCCGGCAGTTGAAAGCAAAATTTTGCCATCTCAATGGAGATTGAAAACTCACTTTGTGCAAGTGCATGTGCATCTCCCTCAAACTCGCACTCTTTGTCTCTGTCTCTGTCTCACTCTCGGGTAAGAGTGTGTGGCGTACTTGAGATTACGAAATTACTGTTTCGCAACATTTAAGGCACACACTTAGGCGCACTTTGGGCCGGCAGTCACTTTCGAGTTATCGATAACCCCTGCAGCTTGGGAACTTTGCCATCGCCGCCTTTTTGGCGGCCACTTTGGTCGTCGAAGCGCCTAAAAGGCGGCTGTACTTTTTGTCTATTACCGTCATTTTGTTTGTTTGCGGATGCACACGGGGAATTCCGGGGCGTGGGCGGCTATGCTCTACTAAACTTCGCCGAATCGACAAAAGCAAAAAGGCTGCCGAAGTAACACATGATTGGAGATGGCCCTGCTCGGATGGAAAAGCCGGTAAACTTGCGCGAAAGTTGAACAGAGAGAAATCGGGTTTTGTTTCTAATTCAATTTGTCAAGGAACTTTGGCCCACGAAAGTTTGCCAAACTGTCCACAATAATCCAGAATTGACTAGCCACATAGAAATCACACACTGCTGTAGCGAAAGAAAAGCAGCAAAGCCAATGAAGCGTTTACCCCATGTTATTCAATTGAACATTTGCGAAAAATTAAACACAGTCCGCACCGGACCGCACAGACAAATGCAAAGCGCGCCCTTCCCCCAACCTCAACCGGGTTGTATCGACAACAATTGCAATTGCAAACCCCAAACCCAAAACCCCACACGAAGCGAAAGCCCGGGCAGGACCAGAACCCCTGCAACACACAGTCCATTGCACACACATCGACAATGACAATGACAAGTACATGGGCATAATAAAGTCTTGGAATTTATTTTTATGTGCATATAATAGAGGGCTGCACCCTCGACTCCCACCTACGACCACGCCCAATCACACAGGCCAGTGGTCCCCCGGAGACGCATTTCATCCGACAATGCGGAACATTTTACGAGCCCAGAAAAAACACTGCAGCGGAGAAAAAGCATCAGAGCGCCCCCAGAACCCCGGTTTCAT
>VNJR01006915.1:0-36557 GCA_008042585.1 Drosophila punjabiensis
CAGGCTGGCCGGCAGAGATCCAGCGTGACGACATCCCCCATGCTTGCCCCCGGCTTGGGGGCATCGCTGCCATAGTCCTCACTCCGGGCAAGGGGTCTTCCACCCCATCTTCCTACACTACGCTCCGCTGCGTTCCGTGCAGACGGGTCCCCTGAGAAGCCCCTTGCCCTACGCTGCGGCTATGGCGTGACGGTTGGCGTCGGGACAAAAGGCGTCGCTGCGCAAGCCTTTCGCCCGTCGCTCCGCTAGGTCGAACAAAAGGCTTTTGTTTTTAGGGGAGGGGCGCAAGTGTTTTTTTGGCGGAAAACTGCCAAAAAAGCAGCATTTTTCTCTTGCCTTCTTTGGTGTATCGGGATACATTAAGGACATGAGGACGGGACACCACACCGGCCTCATTCTGAAACCCATTAGGAGGCTCAACCTATGTCAAAAACAGGAAATATCAATCACGAAGATTGGCTGGCTTTAAGAGCCTATGCAAAGAAAAATGGCCGTTACTGGAAGGCCGCTCTTTTGTCTGCATGGAGCACAGGCAATTACAGGAGTGCTCCTGAAGGAACCGCTGAAGTGTTGCAGGCTATTCGGAATAAATGTGGCCCTGAATGGCTCAAGACAATAAATTTGAATCGTAAACCGGCATGACGGGCAGAAGGGAAGGGGGCGAAAAACTGCCCCCGCCAGTCATTTTGTGGTCATTGTGTTAAAGTAATTTTTGTTTAAAGGAAATTCATCATGGTTCAAGTAGCTAACCCTCCAATACTTTTCTCTGTTGCATTGGCTTTTTTAATTGGAACACTAATTGCCGGGATCACGGCTTGGCGAACAATGAGGCTCGGTGAGGATGGAGCCCAATGGTACGCTGTTCTTGCTCTTATTTTTCTGGTGGCAGGAACAGTGCTGGTGCTTACTGCTGAGGGAAAGTTGTAAACCGGCATAGAACCCTCTGGTTCCCCTCTCCCCTTCTCTTCTGCCCGTCATGCCGGTTTTTCGTGGTTACGTTTTCCCGTTATTTGACGTTATCGTGCTTACGTCATGGATACATAAGAGGCGGAATGCAGGATCTTGCTTCAGGCTGGCCGGCAGAGATCCAGCGTGACGACATCCCCAATGCTCGCCCGCGACTTGGGGGTTGCGCTGCGCAAGCCTTTCGCCCGTCGCTCCGCTAGGTCGAACAAAAGGCTTTTGTTTTTAGGGGAGGGGCGCAAGTGTTTTTTTTTGGCGGAAAACTGCCAAAAAAGCAGCATTTTTCTCTTGCCTTCTTCGGTGTATCGGGATACATTAAGGACATGAGGACGGGACACCACACCGGCCTCATTCTGAAACCCATTAGGAGGCTCAACCTATGTCAAAAACATTTGTCTATCTATCAAATTCGATAGGTATTGAAAGGCGAGGGGTCGTAGCCCCGCCTCTTCATGGAAAGCGTGTTACTTCATCTGCTTCAGCAACAATGCCTCAATATCGGCTTGCGTGTGCAGATGCTTGTTTTTCGCAGGTTTTTGAAGCTCTGGCAGGAGAACTTTAACCGCAACAGATAATCCCAGGCGAACGAGATCTGATTGAGTTAGGGCGATGCCGTGGCTTTTGATTAGACGAAGCACTTCTTCCATGTCGTGGTCTAGGTCTCCGGCGACTAGGAAAGTCATTCTTCTGTTTGCGTGGTTGCTCATGCGGTTCAGGCTTTCGTTTGCGTCAGTAATTAAGTGGCGGGTTTTTCGCCGGTAATATCCTTACCTTTGTTCTTATTTTTTTGCACATGAAAAGTGCAATAAAAAGCTGTAATATGTTGCGCGTCGTGGTACAAGTTTTCTTACTTCAGCGCACATAAATTGACGTTGAGGGATCAAGACGAGGGGTGCAATGGCTACTGAAACATCTAAGCCTATTACATTTGAAGATCGTGCAAAAGATGTGCAGGTTCTTCATATGTCAAAGCGAATCATTGGGATTCCAATGACTTCCGTAGTTATTGCCGCTGCTCTTGGTTTGGGTCTGGCTAGTCTAGTTAAGATCTGGGTTGGTCTGGTCATAGGGGGCGTCGTTATTTTCGTTTTCTATGAAATTTATAGAGATGACCCCAACGCCCTGTTCGTCATCAGGCGTCGAATGATGTCACGATTTCGGCGGGCTTTTGGTGGAACGAAGCCTCAACGCAAAATAAAATTACAGAGGACAAAAGTATGATCCGTGAAAATGTGCAGGCTCAGAATGTCGTTTCTTCTGAGGTTAAGGTGTCATCTGGTGTGGGGCGCTTTGTAGTCGCAGCCGGTGCTCTGCTGGCCTCTACGGGAACGGCATTGGCTTCCCCTGGGTATCAGGTGCAAACCAAAGGTTCTGGCATCCTTTCCAATATCAGCGCGACCATGCAGGACATTGGTAATTTCATGTCCACGACAATGGGCGAACTGGCCGTGTTGGGCGGGTTTGTTGTTGCCGCTGTTCTCTGGGCATTTGCTCCAAAATCTGGGGCAGTTGGCTACGCCGTTCGTGCAGCCATTGCAGCAATTATCATCTTCAACCTTACAGCAGTAATTGCTTACTTCACTTACTAAATTGGGGGTTTTATGGACGTTGGATTGGTCACGGCAGGCGATATAAGCCCGCTAATCTGCCCTGTCAGGAATGCTATTCTTGACGCCAAGGGGGCGCTTATCATGGCTGTTGAATTGCCCGGTGTTGATCCAGACAGTTTGCTGCCAGAGGATTACCGCCGGCTCTCTATTATTGCCGCGTCTGTGTATTCCACCGTTCCAACGAACATAACGATCCAGCAGTATTATGTTCACTCCCGCAATGCGGGAGTGAACATAAGAAGGCGTCCCGATTCACCCGTGAATGATGAATTGTCCCAGGGCCGTATGCAGGCGCTTAATTCTCGTGGTGTGGCTCAGTCCCGCTTGCTGCATGTGTTTGTGCTGGAAGATCCCGCCTTGGGAAGAGGCGGTTTGTTTGGGACATTACTGCGGGAAGGCCCGTTTGCCTTGGTGGATCAGGACGTAAGGGACAAAATAAAAGAGCGCTTTTCCGCTATGGGGCAACTGCTTTTGCGTGAGCAGGACGTCCAGAAGCGGCTGGCTGAATTAGAGCGCGTGGTTGATGACGTAAAAAGCAAATGGGAAATGGCTATGGGCGGGGGGCGTGTGCTGTCCCTGAACGAGTTATGGACCTTTGCAAAATTTCTTGGAACCATGAACCCGCGTTATTTGCGGTTTGGTAGCTTTTTGCAGGCACCCCGCGACGATATGGATGCGTTGGTACTAGATGGGGATGTGACGCCCGTATCCTATAACGGCGTTGACATGCTGAAATTGAGCGGCCCCGTGCCTCAATATTTTGTCAGCATGGGGCTTGTGAAAACCCCGGATAATCCCATCGGCATGTGGCTGAAAAACAAGTCTTATTCGCCGTTGTCTCAAAAAGGCAACTACGTCATAAACTTGAATTTTAGCCCGTTATCAGCCTTAAAACGGCATCTTGTTTTTCAAAATGCGAGAAACACTCTTGACCGGCAAAAGGTTGATCTCCGTGCGATGCTGAAGGGTGCTCCAACCGAGGAATCCCATCGGAAAGCGGAAGAAAAGTATGAAATTAAGATAAAGCAAGAGCAGCTTGAAAAAGCCGCTACGCTTGACGAAAGGTTTGGCACGATTTCTGGGCAGATTGCTATATATGGCTCAAATCCCGAACAAGTTTTAGACGATGCCAATCAGATGACAACAGCATTGGAAGCCTCTCAGGCCGGTGTGGTTTGGGAAAAAGTCGGGCTTCCCAATGCTTTCAAGTCTCTGCAATTTGGGGGGTATCGTGTGTCAGACCGTTCCAGCGTCGCTACTGAAGCGCGGTTTGGTTCTGTGTCTTTATATGCAGCACCCGCAGTTGGAACGCCTATTGTCCCTGATCTTCGCAACGAAGAAGCACAGTATATTTTCGAACAGGAGGACGGAAACCCTTATTACTTCAGCACATATGCAGGAGGAAAAGCGTTTACGTTTGCTGTTGGCCCGTCTGGTTCCGGCAAAACATTCTTCAAGAATACGATCACCACGCATTTTCTGAAATATGGTGGTTACGTTCGTTCTCTGGACATTGATGCCGGGACCGAACCTGTTGCGCATGCCTTTGGTGATGACGGCGGTATTATCCGCCTTGGGGATGATGACGGCCAAGGGATGGCGCGGGGCATAGATCCGTTTGTTTCATGGTCTGGGCCGGGAGATATGGCGTTTGTTAGCCATATCATAGATCTGTGCAGCCTGATGCTAGATGTTAATGAGCATTCAGATATGAAGATCTTAACGCCAAGCGACCAGAAGGCGCTCGACGAGGCGATACTGGCAACGCTTGAAATCAGCAATTCCTCTTTGCGCACGTTTAAGCATATGATTGGACATCTGCCATTAGGTGTCCGTGACAAGTTTCAGCGTTGGAATGAAGGCGGGGTATATTCCGGTATTTTTGACGTAAGTGTTGATGGTATTGGAAGCAGCAATAAAAAAATTGGGGTTATCAACCTTAATAAATTTGCTGAGACACCCAAAATCGTAAAGCCCGTTTTGCTAGATCTATTCTACCGGGTCACGACCCTTTTCCAAGATCCTAACTTGCGAGGGGTGCCTAAGCAGTTAGATGTGGATGAAGCGCATCTTCCTCTTTCTGTCCCCGGCTTTGCCGAGCGGATCACCACAAAAGCCCGTACATGGCGAAAGCATCTGGCCGGAATAACAATGTGGTCTCAGGGCGCGCGTGAGTTTGCGTCAATTCCTGATTGGAGCATCTTACGCGGAGCGGCTACTCAGTTCATTTTTATGGCAGATCCCAAAATGGACGACAACGAGTATCAGTCTGCTTTTAAAATCACTCCTGGTGTGACTGAAATGATCCGCAAACTTACCCCAATGAAGGAGGCTGTGATTGTCCAGCCAGATTTAGGGGTGGCAAAAAAGGTTCGGCTCATTGTGGAGCCTGAACAGTATGTGATTAACACTTCACAGCCGCTTCAGGCGCTTGAGCGAGATAGGCTCATGCAAAAATTTGGGCCGAGAGAAGGGCTGAGGATCGCTACAGAGCGCTATCGTTCAGGAAAACTTGGTCTTAACACTGAGGAGATTGCATGAAACTGCGTACTAAGGCGTTTGCCTTCTGCATCATTTCTGGAATTGCGACTGTCAGCATTCCTCATGCAGCACACGCCCAGATCATCACAAGTGATCTGGGAACCCAAGCCAATACAAATGCAAGTTATCTGGAGGCCGTGGAGCAGTATCTTCAGCAGGGCCAGCAGTATGCCATGCAGGGTGAACAGTACGCACAGCAGATAGAGCAGTATGTTCAGCAAGTGCAAAATGCCAAAGGACTAGGCGATGTCCTTCAGATGATTACAGGCACGAACCTGAATGGAAATCTGACAATGGATTCTGCCATTTCTGCCGCGCAAAACACCTTGAGCAATATTGACCCTTACGGCGGCGGTTTCGTCACGCAAGCCAGAAACCAACTGAACCGGATCTATTCAATCCCGTCTGAGGCTATAAGTGCTCAGTCTCAGATTTATCGTACGTTTGGCTCTGGTCAGAGCGGATCTAGTTCAATATCCGACCCCTCTTCCCAAGCGTATGACTGGTCAAACCGGGAAGCAAACCAGATCGTGAATAACGAGCAAGTTATAAGCACAGTCAACAAGAGTAACGAGGCGGCGATGCAGACGGTTGAGGATCAGGACTCAATATCTGACGACCTCACGGATAACGACACAGGCGCGGCAACGCAGCTTCTCGTCGCACAAACAAGCGTAGGGTTGCATCAGAATTATCAGAATATGCGCTTGCAGCAGATTATCGCTGATAACCAGCAGCAAGAACGTATCAGACAGCTTGAAATCGAAAACAAAAATGCTGAACAAAGCCTTTCTAGACTTCAGCAGATCAAAAATTTTGTGAACAACTGAGGCCGCTATGAAGAAAATACTACTTTCTTTCTCTTTAGCCCTATGTCTGTCCCAACAGGCATTTGCTCAGACAGCACCTTTTATTGATGCCTCGTGGCGCAGTAGTAATTTGAGTATGCGTTCGGAAGAAGCAACCCGTTGTGTGCGTATGGCTATTATCAGGAAGCTACATTGCCGCGCTGACATACGGAAAGAATATGAGGCTCGTGGTCTTGTTCCAGGAACAGAGCAATATATTCAGAAAAATTATGGCGGGATGAGTATTGCTCAGATTAACAATGTAATACGCAAAATCAACAGTGAATATCTGCCAAAAGTGCGGAATGTTGATTCGACTCAGGCTGTTCCAGGTGAGATAACCCGGCCTATTTTAGAGGCAGATATGGGATTTCTTGAGCACCTTATTAATCTGAAAGGGGGGCAACCGAACCCCTTTGACCAGTTTATGAAAGGCAAATGAAGTGAAACTTCTGCGCTGGTCCGTACCTGTTTTTTTTGTCTTGGCATTTACCGCCTCACATGCTCATGCCGCTGGGATTGATCCCGCTCAATTTGGCGATCAGGGATTCTTCACAACCCGGATTGCTTCTGCACTGACTACATTGCAGGCTAATATTACGAGCGTATTAGGAAGCACCTATGATGTGAGGTCGTCGTCAACATATACGTCATGGGCGTTTGGTTTGATGATGGGAGCCTGGGCTTTTAAGTTTGTTGAAGTCACCGCACGCTTCGCTTTTTTCGGAGATCCATTCTCCGATTTGGTGGGGGTGCTTGTGACTGGCGGTATCGCTCAGATTTTGTTTGCAACCTATGGTGGCTGGACATGGGATCTTATTAATGCAGGCACATATCTAGGTCAGTTGGTACAAGCGAAGGCTCTGGGCAGTGATGCCTTGATGTATCCTTATATTTACATTGTTAAGGCGTGGGCGATGTTCCAACTTTCGCCTGTTGGTATTATGTCCTTAACATTAGACTACTTTCTTGATGCAGCAGTTCTGGTGGTGTTTTCATTCCTGTTGTTTGCCGCTGGTCTGTTTGCTTGCATGTGGCCCACCCTTGTTGGGGGGATTGCGGTACTTTTGGGTCCGCTGACCCTGATGTTTGTGTTTCATAAGAGTTTGTCTTGGATTTTCGACGGCTGGCTCCGTCTTATGTTCTGGACCGCGATATTTGCATTCGTATCACGGGTTTCTCTGGTGATTATCTGTCTCGTGTTCGGATCTGCTTTTGGATATGGCTCGATGTCAATGCCTGGTGGAAATCCGGTTCTGTTGACCGCAGACAATCCCCTTGCATTTATTTTTCTTATCGCAATGGCAATCGTGTCACTCGCTTTGCTTGTTTTCTCTGGTGTCGTCACTTCGATGATTACCGGCGGCTCTAATATAGACGCGGCCGGCATGGTCAAAGGTGCCGCACAACAGGCTGGTAAAGCATTAGTTTCTCTTATCTAATTGTATCGAAGGCTCAACCCGAATGTTCAGTAAATTTACGTCGCATATTGCGCGTATGACATCTAAGGCAAAACCTATAGAATTGCCGGATGATGGTGGTGTAATTGACGAGGCAACCAAGCGAAAAATCGACCTCATTACAGGTGTCCGCTCCCAGCGCGAAGTCGCATCATTGAAGGCAGAACGTAATGTGTGGCGTTTTGTTTCGTGTGGCCTTGTTGTCGGAATTATTTTTGCCGCAGCGGGTTGGCGGAAAGCGGATGACCGTTGGGCAAACGATGTCCGTATTGCATGGGTGAAATTGCAGCCGGATGGGCGCAGCGAAGCCGCTTTGTGGAATGATGGCGGGAATGCAAACCGCTTTTATGAGCCGTTTATCAATACGGCTCTGATTAACTTTGTGGAGCATCGTTATCGTCACATTCGCTCCACTATCGTTTCTGACTACGGATATGCAGCGCAATTCATGTCACCACAGTTGCGCGCAGAATTTCTTGGGAGCGGTAAAGCGGCAGATGAAGCGACCGCGTTTGAAGAAACCGGAAACGGGGGAGAGTATTCGATAAAAGTTAGCGCCATTGACCACAATACGATGGTCAATCCAGACGTGGCAAACAGGCAGAGTATTGTCGTTGATTCAACGGTTTACATTAGTGAGCATCCCTTAGATGGAAGCCATAAAGACATAAAGAAAATCGTGAAGATTACATGGCGTCTGACCCCTCTCGCTAACCTCCAAAGAAGTTGGGAGCAGTTGCGGGATAATGGGCCAGGTATTGAAATTTTATCTTATCACGAAGTTTCGGCATTGGATCAGGGAAATTAAAATGATGAAGAAATCTCTTATTGCTACGACAGCGATTTTCTTTGGCATCGCATCCGCCAATGCCCAGATACCTAGCGTGGTGCGTAATCCGGTTGAACCGCCCGCCAGTGCTGTGCACGGGCCTGAAGCCTCGCCTGCGCCGGCTGCGGCTACGTCTGGCCCAATGTCCCCTAGTGCTCCGGCTGTGCCTCACGATGGGCCGCTTCTGTCCACTGTTAAAGCCTGCACCCCTTTGGTATCCCCGCAAGGCGTGACAAGGAGCTTTAATGCGTCCGTTAATGTCGCAGCGCATCTGATTTTTCCGTTGCCGGTTGCAAGCGCGCACGTTTCCACAACGGTTTGGACTGAAGATCATCACGGCAACAGCTTGTGGATACGTCCGACACAGGCAAGCCATATTGCTGATACCGTTGGACTGACTGTTACCATGACCGATGGAAGGCAGTTTGATTATACCGTGAAAAGCGTTGCGGAGCCGACGAATTGTTATCTTGTTGTGCCGTTTCCTTTCGTGTCGCCAAACGCATCGTCTCTAACGCCTGACCAGCTTGCTCAGGCTCAGAAGGCCGCACAACAGGCGCAGGCGCGCAGGAATGCGCAAATTCGGGCCGCAGCCCAGGCTGAAGCGCAACGTAAGGCTGATGAAGCGGCGGCGTATCAAGCACAGTTTAATGCCATGAAACAGCAAATGATGGCTCAGGCTGAAGACCGGATTAAGCAGTTTCAGATGGCAATACACACCGATTACAAATGGCCAAACCATGACTTGGTGACGGCTGTATATGATGACGGAGAAACCACTTATATCAGGGTTGCTAAAACAGGATTTGGAACCCCTGTTTTGACGGGAACCCATGACGGTAAAGAAGTTGCTCTTGAATACGATTACGACGATCTGACAGGGGTTTATGTGGTGAGAGGCCTTTATGACAAGGTACTTGCTATCTTGGGAACAAACCGCGTGCTGATTAAGCGGAAGGGCTGAAGAAATGAGCGAAGAAACTCAAGACGATCAGGCCAGAACGCATGTTGCGCCCCGTGCAGAAACGATTACCGGGAAAATTAAAGAAACGGATCATGTCAAAAAAATCATGGCCGTTTGCGCCGGCTTGGTTTTTGTCGTGGTGCTGGTGATTGTCTTGCATGGTCCGAACAAAAGGCATCACAAGGATGAAAAGCCAGACAATAAGGTGCAGGAAACAAGTTCAGGGTTTGACCTGACTGCGTATCAGCAGCAGGTGCAAGAAGCACAGCGCCAGAGAGCGCAAAAAGCGGAAACAGAAGCGGTGCAGCGCGCCGAAAATCCCGCTCACTCAGATGAAGGTATTGTGCGCCCTGCGGATGGAGATGACGAAGCAGACGTTAGCTATGTGAAGCAGGCGTGGAAGCAGCCGATGACATGGGACGTACCGGCACCACAGAACAATCAGGCATCAAGCTCCAATCAAGCGACAGCGTATCAGGCAGATCCTAACCAGTCCCGTGTGCAGATTATCCGACGCATGGAACAGGACAGAGCCGAACAGAATGCAATTCACGAACAAAGGTTGCGGGATAGCCTAGCCGCACTGAAACAGCATCAGGCCGCTCTTATCCGTCAGAGGGAGATTGCACAATGAAACGCTTTTTGATTTTAGCCGCAACATTGCTTGTCCCTGTTTCTGGCTTTGCGCAAGGCTTGCCGCCCTCAATGCTGCAAAATGGCACTCGACTGAAGGAAGGTATTGCTTCTTTGAATGCTCAGTGGAAGCAGCAGACAGGCAAGCCTCTTCTGGCTGCTTCTGACTTGGGCGACGAGGACTCAGGCGCTTCTGATGTCAAACAGATTTCGGCTGAAGGGGATGATGACGACGACGATGACAGCGAAGAAAATAAGAAAAAGCTAAAACATCAGGAGTCATTAAAGGAAAAAAGGGACAAGGCGCAGACCGGGGAAGATGATTTCACGCCTGCGAAAATTGGGGACCGTTACAAGATCCCGATTGGTTATATTGCCCGTGCAACATTAGAAATGACGGGTAATTCAGATAACCCTGGCCCGATTAAAGCGATGCTCACACAGCCTATTTATTCCATCGATAGGCAGCATGTTCTGTTCCCTGCGGGGGCGGTTGTTGTTGGAAAAATAGTCGGTCCGACAGCGGGACAGAATCAGGCAATCAACCCTCGCGCAATGTTCTTGCCGACACATATTGTCCGGCCAGATGGTGGAGCAATGCGTATTGTAGGGCAAGACCTATTGGACCGTTACGGTATCAACGGCGTGGGGGATAAAACGAACTATCATCTCGTTCCAATGTTGGCGGCTGCTATTGGGCTGGGTGCCGTTGAGTCTGTTCCTCAAATTCTTTCAAACCTTACGCAAAAATCAAACACATTCAACGAAATGTCATCAAACTCAGGGCAATATATTCAGCAGGGAGGGCAGACAACACTACAGCAATATATGAGCTTGCGTCCGACCATAACGGTACGGGCTGGACGTGTGCCCATCCTGATATTTTTTAACCACGAGCAGTTTGCGCCAATCTGGCGGGAAAAAGACAATTTCCATCTGACGAACTTAAATTATGCAGGGGGGGCGACACCATGAAATTCATTCATATAGCGGCGCTCCTAGCGTTATCTGCTTGCGCCACTCATAAGGAGCCATTGCCGGTGGCTACGACTATGAGCACGATCACACGCTTGGAATATCCCAGGTCTGCTCAGACAGTCGGAGCAGCCGCAGAATACATCCTGCGGCCAACTGGCTATCATCTCGTGACGACTTGCCCAATGTGTGGCCCAGAGGCGCGGGCTATCGCTCAGAAGCCTATATCGCCGCTGGCACTGACGCCACAGATAACAGAGATTGATAGGGCGTTGATCCTTATTGGTGGGTCTCGAACTGCTATTATGGTTGATCCAGACCACCATGCCATTGCGTACACATGGGCTGGGTCTGCTAATCAATATCATTGGGCAGGGGCGGCACGATGAAGCGCATTGTTATCTTGTTTTTGCCACTGGTAGTATTGGCTGCATGTAGTGAAGCCCCAGATCCGAAACTGACATTGGAGCACCCGCATCAGGTTTTGTTAGGTTTAGCGCCAGGAAGGGTAATGGCCGCGAATTTGTATTCTTCTGCGCCACTCCGCACCCCCCTTTATGTCAGCCCGTTTGAGCCGGCTAAGGGAATGCAGGCCATGCAGAGGCCGGCGCAACCATATTGCAAAATTGGGCAGTATTAAGGTCTGGTTTTGGTAAGGAATAAAGAAAGAGCAGCGCCAAGCGTTGCTCTTTTTTTTGCATGAAGAGAAGCCGGCATTGGTTGGGCCTCTTTCTCTCTTCTGCCCGTCAGGCCGGTTTTTCGTGGTTACGTTTTCCCGTCATTTGACGTTCTCGTGCTTTCATCATGGATACATTATGAGCAATTCCTCTTGCGTCGTTTGTTGTATCCCGATACATTAAGGAACGGAGCGGGACACCACACCGCTGCATTTGAAGAGGCTCAACCTATGACCGTTAATCGCAAAACGAAAATCCAGCTTGCGGTGATCTTGTTTTTTGCTCTCCTTTGTGAAGGAGCCAGCACGTTAGTTATTCGCTCATGGAATACTGATCGGCAAGACGACTTTATGATGCCTTGTATCCAGCATCAGGAAGTGAATGTGTGTTTAGCCGAATGGCAGAAAAGAAAATGACCCTATAGGAAATAATGTCTCAAAAATGAATGGATGGCGCAATGGATGTTAATAAAAAAAGAATACGAATAGAAGTTCCTAAAGATGTTTATGACGGTCTAGTTGAGCTTGCGAGGTTTTGCACTGAATGCGACAAGAAGAACGGTGGTGGCACGACTGACGGCCCCCTAACGGTTGCTGGATTGATTGAAATGCTGGCAAATGATGCCAGCCAAATCACCAATCGTTCTGGATCATGGGAAGCATCAGGAATTTCCGATGTTCTGCGTTGTCACGGTTATTTTACTGCTGAGGCGTGATGAAGGTTATGAAAATGAAGCGAGTATTTCTGGGTTCTGTGTTGTTGATGCCATCCTTGTTTGTGCTCTCGCCTGCGGTGCAGGCCACTGAGAACGCCGCTCCGGTCTATTTTCTGAAGCCCGGAACAGTTGTGAGTTTTGCCGGCGCTAAATACCAAATTACCGGCACAGATCATTGCGGTATTTCTGGAAGTGACTGTGTTGCTATGGAGCCAGGGGCGCGGAAAATTGTCTATCTCCGATCTGTGGAATCTCAGGAGGTAATGCGCGGAATTGTTGTCATATCTGGAGAAAGCGGACAGGCGCACCTCAATCTTGCGGCCCTTATTCATGAAGATGGCGTGGTCAAAAAATTTAGTCAGCCGATCTTAGGGAAATAGCCTGTAAACAAACAAACACCGCAGAAAAGTCTTGAATTTCTTGTGTATCCGGATACATTAACGATGTCAGCGGGACACCACACCGCTACATTTTGAAGAGGCTCAACCTATGACGGAAAATATTGCCCCCAAGCGCCGGGGGCGTCCTGTTATTTCTCAGAGTGTAAAAACCCAGCGGAAGAAAAATGGCTGGGAAGATAGAAAGCATCTTTTGCACATTGGCTGGCAAGAGATGGAGGCTGCAAGGCGCCTTGGTTTGCCAGAAACATCCTTGCGCCGTGCCCTGGACGGAGAGGGGCCGTCTTTGCCGCAGGCCGTTAGAGAGTGGCTGAAAGATTTGAGCCAATACTTAACGGATCACCCTTGTCCGCGTATTGGCCCTGTCTTTCGGGCATCGCCGGAAGACGAGAAAAAATAGCAACTAAGGGAAAGGGTAACCTTTCCCATATAGCTGATTATGGGGCGTCGTAGGCTTCACCCACCACGGCGTTTTCAGCGTTTGCTGTGCCCTTATTCATGGCGTCAGGGCACATATTCAGGAACTCCCCACGAACAGCGGAAGTTAAAACGGCGTCGTATCCTTCCCACGGATCAAAAACACGAATGCCAAAGTAGATTTGCTTGGGGACTTCGCAACCAGGTCCCCCCCCAGATCCCATTCCGACATACGGAGCAAGGCACATAATGGCAGCGCACGGTACAGATCCGCCAGCCCCTTGCTTTGTTGCTTGCTTTCTAATGCGGGCAACTTCTTTCCGCATATGCTTGGGGATATGGGGGAAAGCCTGTGCAGGACCAGACGAGGAAACTGCTATTGCCAGAGCAAGAAAACTGGAAAGAATGGCGGGGCGCTTGAGCATGTTTTTACCTCACAATGATTTAATTATTATATCTGATTGCATGTTTTATGTGCAATAAAATATGCAGATATATAGGGAATGAAGCTATGCCGAAGAATGAAATAGATGACCTGAAAGAGCGTGTTGACTGCCGTTCTGTTTTGGAAGCTGCGGGCTTCACTTTTTACCCAGAAGAAAGCAGTCGGCATGTCTGGAAATATTCTCGCAAGCATGGGGTGCAAGGTCATCAAATCGTTATCGTAAATCATCAGGGGAAAGGGTGGTTTTCTCCCTTGGAAGTAGGGAAGAGAGGTGATGTTTTCTCTTTGGTTCAGTATCTAAACCCCGGCCTGAATTTCGGTCAGGTGCGTATTGAATTGCGCCCCTTAGCGGGCATCGCTCCCCGGCTTCCCGCTGGGGAGCGGGAATCATCGGAACATCCCGTGCAAAATCTTCTGTTGCGCTGGAATGCGCGCAGTAAACCCGCCCCAGGATCTGCTGCGTGGAAATATTTGGCGAGTGCCAGAAAGTTGCCGGAGGATGTGATTGAACAGGCCGTTTCGCTTGGTATTTTGGCTGAAGGACCATACGGAACAATGTGGGCGGCGCACTTGAATCAGGGGATTGTTGGCGGCTGGGAGATGCGCGGCGAAAAGATGAAGTCTGCATTTTGCCGTGGCGGGACTAAATCTCTTTTGCAATTTTCGTGGGGGGATACGGCCAGATGCACTCGGCTTGCGGTAACAGAGGCGGCGATAGATGCTTTTAGCCTTGCCGCCCTTGAGGGAAGGCGTGTGGATACGATTTACGCCTCTACCGGGGGAGGAATGGCCCCGCATACGATTCAAGCCCTTCAGGGGCTTTGTATGGGCCTGAACGTGGTGGTGGCTACAGATGCAAATGCGCCCGGTGATCGTTACGCTAATATGATCCAGCCGTGGTGCCGCAAGAATTATGAGCGTTTGCGGCCAGTGGGCTATGATGACTGGAATGATTGCTTGCGGGCGGAGAGGTAATCACGACGTATCCGCGCCACCGTGGATCTGCTTACGGAAAACATATCTGCTGCTTCTTGGATGCTTAAATCTGATTGATCTAGGGCTTTGTTTATGTGCAAAGTCTGCTCTTTAGTGAGGGCGCGTTTCCTGCCGAGCTTGATTCCTCTTGCCCGTGCGGCCTCTAATCCGGCTTTCGTTCTTTCAGCTATGACATTACGCTCAAATTCGCTAATGACAGCAATAAACTGCAAAAGTAAGCGACCGGTTGCGCCCGTGGTATTGTAAATGGGTTCGGTGATGCTGCGCAGGACAACCCCGCGCCGCGAGAACTGATCTGTAAGGCTCAGAAGGTCCTGGGTATCCCGTCCTAGTCTATCGGTTCGCCAAACCACGACTTCATCCCCAGGGCGCAAATAAGAAAGCATGGCCTGTAAGGCAGGGCGGTCTGTGGTTTTACCGCTGCATGTGTCTTTGAAGATCTTGACGCACCCCTCTTTCTCTAAAGCCCTCACCTGAAGGGAAAGGTTCTGTTTTTCTCTGCGGGATACGCGGGCATAACCTACCCTCACTCCGCTAGAGGTTTGGCTGAGCAAGTCGCGGGCATCGCTGCGGGCTAGATTTTCCCAAAATGCTTCAGAGGCAGGCTTGAGCCCTTCTGTGAACATAAGGTTTTCTTGCTCAGCGCAACTCCAATGGGCCGGCTGGTTTCTGCGGACGCATACACCCTCACTTGGAAGGGTGATTAGCTTCTCACATATTATGCAGGTCGGATTTTTTTGCTTAGACATACTTGGCCTTTAAGGCGTTAGGCCGAACAAAACGCAAGCAGAAAGCACCCCAGAGTTCTCATTGTCATTTCGCTATTGTCGGTCATGATGGTTCTCTTTTCAGATTTTAGTGAGTATCTAGCCAGTGGGAGGGGTCGAATTCGCGCTATAAAAAAAGTGCCGCAAGAATATTGACCGCACATAGAAACAGAATTGCGAAAAACATTTCCCAGCCCTTTTTATTTAGCTGGCGATTAGCTTCAGGGGTAAAATTCCCGTCTCGTTTGAGGCGTTCTCGTTTCAAATAAAGAGCAACGCAGAATAGCAGCCCCCCCGTCAGGAGCAGCGAAAGAGAAGGGATTAAGAGCAGTCTAAAAGAAGTATGAAGGTTGGCTGGATTCATGGTTTTGTTACCATTCCCAAGAAAGGGGGGGAGGGTAAGGCGAAAGCATAGCCACTAAAGAATATGACAACGCCTGCAACCGTTAAAATGGTCCAGACCTTAATGAATAGATCATTGTTAGGGGCTTTGAATTTTCGCAGTATTTGAAGATCGAAAAAAGTAACAAGGATAGAGAGCAGGATTGAAAGCGATAATATTAGGCTGCCAACAGCCATAGTTATGATGCTCGTGTGCATTCTACTTTTTCTCTCGCTGTTAAAAACAGAAAAATTGTCTCAAAGCACTTCTGTTATGTCCGATTATTCTTTTTTATTGACTGCGTTTAGGAGCATCATGCAGATCATAAGAAAAACAATAGCTAAAGCTGATGCTAATGCTCCCAGTGAAATGAACTCAGTTTCTTTTTGGTAGTAAATAAAGCTGATGCATAAACAAAAAAGAATCAAAGATGCAATTCTTATTGTAATTTTTAGGTTGGTTACGGTTTTTTGTTTCATCTTTTATCTTTCTCGGTAAGGGCTTTGTCAAGCTGGCGCTGCCTATCAAATGCAATGATGGCGAAGACCGGAACGATACCGGTTGTCGCAAACAATATTTTTGAAAAAACGCCATCTACATAATAAAGAAAAAATGCTGATAGGACGGCTACCGCTATAAAAAACAGTATGGCGATAAGCGACGGTCTATATTTGAAGTCTACGTGTGCAGGTTGCCAGAACATAGTTTTTATATCATCCTTTCAAAAACGGTCAGTTTGGGTTGATGTCTTTTTACTTCTTTTTTTAATGTCCCCCCATGTAGATATTGAACCAGCCAGAAATATCAGTCCAACTCCGAATATTTTTTTTATGGTAAAGTCTTGAAGACCCAAGACAAGTATTCCGCCTTCGCAAGAAGCGAACACCAATACGATGCGAAGAATGGTAGCAATAACGTTAGACATTTGGCTTCATTACTTTCAAAAACGGTCAGTTCTTTGACTTAAAGTTGAGTGCCATCAAGCTCACCATTGCCAAACCAAGAATGGTCACAGCAGGAGCGGCATAATAGAGAAATTCGGAAACAAGGGGTGAGGCCCCTGGCGGAACAAGCGAGCGCAGAAAGCTAATCCCTAAACCCGCCCCGACCGCTACGAGCATTCCAAAAAAGATGATCCTACCCACGGATAAGCTCCTTTAAGGAAATTACAGACACCAAGACAAAGAACAGGGAGAAAGCCCCGAAAACTTCGCCAATGGGATGATAGCCAAGACCAAAGAAAGTTATTGCTGACGTGATAATGCAAAACCCACAGACAATAATTGATAATGCAGCACGGTAAGCGCGAATGTTTTTGTTTTGTGGTGCCATAATTTCTCTCTTCAAAAACGGTCATTTTTGACACTCTACTCTGGCGGCGGATTTCTGCCAAGAAAAAAGTGTCAGAAACCTATGTCAGAACTAATGTGATTTTGACACACTTTTCTTTAATGTAAGGTGGATCATATTTTTATGGAGCAGTTATGACAGATATTATCAGAACGAATTATTGCACACACGCAATGGACAGTCTGATGGAGCAGGCTCGTGCGATAAGGGCTGGTGGTGCGCCCGAAATTGCCGATACCTATTTTTCCATCGTATCGGCACTCAATGATGCAGTGAAATATCTGTTGCCGGAAAGGGGTGACATGATTGCGCCCCAGGATCTGGGAGAGGCTCACCTTGAACTGTTATCGTTGCCTGCCCCTTGCATCGTTCTCGAAAGTTTTTGGAGAGAAGACGATAAATTACCCACGCGAGGAGGGGTGGAAGTAACACATGCGCAAAAGCGGATAGCTCTTTGCTGGGACCCGGAAAAATATAAAGGCCCGGTCGCTGCTGGTGAGTCGTGCAGTAAGCGATACGATGGAGGGGGAATCTGTGTGCTCCCGATCTATCAGACAGTTGCCGGGGATCAATGGCACGTTGCGCATGGCGTCGAGTTTGTTCCGTATAATACCCCGCTTGTGAAAGGCATTAAACCGGACACAGAAGCGTCTCGGATTGCCGCAGAGATGCAGGAAAAAGAAGGGTTCAAAGGGGGCAAATGGGGAAAGAAGGTAGATTGTTTCCCTACTATTCCGGCTCTTCTCCCGCACCTTGCTCAGCATTACGGGTCAGTAGATGCAGTGAAGGCGTCTATCATGTTGGAAAATTGGGATGAAACGTACATGCTAATTCAAGCGTGTGCCGTGTTGCAGTGCGCCAACGTAGAAACTGAGACGATTTCTCCACCCGATAAATTAAATAAGAGCCGCTTGGCTAAAGGTCTTGCTCCGTTTTTTGAATATCAGGTGATGACATTAAGTGCAGAGCGGGCCGGCGGTGAGAAAAAAATGCACTTACGGCGCGGGCACATGCGCCGGCTTTCTGATCGAGTGATTTGGGTCAGACCGGCTATTATCGGAAAGTTTTGGTGATTGCATAAGAAGATTGCTTGCGCGCCTTTGTGTATCTAGATACATCAAAATATGAGGCGGGACACCACACCGCTCTATGCGGCGCTATAGAGGCGCGCAGAAATGAGGTTCCAATGAAAACACTGGTTATTGTTGAATCACCCAACAAAGTTAAGAAAATTTCTGATTATCTTGATAGCGGGTATCAGGTGGTTGCCAGCGTCGGCCACATTCGAGATCTGCCATCAAAAACATTGGGGGTGGCTCCCCCTAATTTTGTGCCAGAATATGAGCCTACCGAGAGAGGGGCGCAGATCATTGCGCGCCTTAAAAGTCAGGTATCACGGGCCGACCGCGTGCTTTTGGCGACTGACCCCGATCGAGAGGGGGAAGCTATTGCATGGCATCTTGCGCAAGCCCTGAAGCTAAAGAATCCCGAACGAGTAACTTTTGCCGCCATCACTGAGGAAAGCATAAAAAAAGGCATTCAGGATGTGCGGGGAATAGATATGGGCCGTGTTCGCTCCCAGGAAGCGCGGCGTGTCGTGGACCGGATTGTGGGGTATCGCGTATCTGAAGCCTTATCCAATCAATCGGGTGAGAATTTAACGGGCGGACGGGTTCAATCTCCTGCTGTTCGGCTTGTCGTCGAACGAGAACGGGAAATAGAGGCGTTCCGGTCTGTGGAGCATTACGGGGCAGAATTGGATTTTTCTGCACCGAATGGCGCTATATGGAAGGCTAAATGGGATACGAAGCCTAATTTGCCAGAGGGTGCTGATTATATCCTAGATAAGTCATTGGCTGTGGCCGTTGCGGGGCTGCGTGATGTGCTTGTGGTTGATTTCGCTGATAGTGAGAGACGGCGCGGGCCTTATGCGCCTTTCACAACGTCATCCTTGCAGCAAGCCGCCAGTTCCCGGCTGAAATTCAAACCGCAAAAGACAATGGATCTGGCTCAAGCCTTATTTGGGCAAGGTGCGATCACGTACCACCGCACAGATGCGCCCAACATGGATGAAGAGGGTGCTGCCTCTATCGCCAAATATGCTACAGAGTGCGGCCTTCCGCTTGCAGCTAAGCCGCGAAAATGGAAAGCAAAAGAAGGGGCGCAAGAGGGGCATGAAGCTATCCGGCCCACTCATATTGAAGAAAAAGAAAGAGGGGAAAATGAGGACGAAAAAGCTCTTTATGCCCTGATCTGGCAAAGGGCTTTGGCTTCTCAGTTGGAGGATGCGGTTTATGCCGTGCGATCTTGTGTCTTGGAAGGATCTGCTCAGGGTGAGAAGATCCGTTTTGTTGCCACTGGAAGTGTCTTAAAATCTCATGGCTGGCTGGACGTGTACAGCGAGGATGAAGATGACAAGAAAGATCAGACTTCAGACAATCCAATTCCGCTCTTGTCCGTTCAGCAAAAAATCTCTGCTGCTTCAGGGCAGATCACAACGCCAAGAACAAAAGCCCCGTCACGATATACAGAGGCATCCCTGATCCGAGAGCTTGAAAATCAGGGGATAGGCCGACCGAGCACGTATGCCGCTATTATGGAAAATATTAGTGAGCGTGGATATATAGCAGAGGCCAGAACGCGTTTTCTCAAGCCGACTTCCATCGGCTGCAAAATTGTTGATGCGTTAGTAGGGCGGTTTTCGTTCGTAGAAATTCCCTATACGCGAGACCTGGAAGACCGTCTGGACGCCATTTCTGAGGGGCGTGGAGACTACGAGGCGGTTGTTGGCGCTGCTTGGGAAACCTTGGACAAGGAATTATCGTCTCTATCGTCTGTAGAGATCCCCCCGGAGTATCCTTGCCCAACGTGCGGGAAGGCGATGGTGCGGCGGAAGGGATCTAACGGGTTTTTCTGGGCCTGTACCGGGTATCCTGAATGTAAGACCACCCTGCCAGATGCCAGAGGAAAGCCGGGGCAAAAGAAGGTTTCAGTGCAGCCGAAGCCATCAGGGATAGCCTGCCCAAAATGTGGGAAGGATCTGGTTCGCAGAACCGGCACATCCAAACCGAAAGAAAAAGGGAAAAAAGGAGCACCTTACGACTTTTACGGTTGCTCTGGGTATCCATCATGCAAGGCGACATATAAGACCGGGCAAGACGGAAAGCCTATTCTCGGTTGACCCCATTAGGAGGGGGGAGGGGAAGCAAAGCCCCTCTTCCTCTAAAGCCCTAAAATATTGCCGCTTTCGAGCGGTTTTTTCTTGCGCTCAGTAATGTATCCCGATACATTAAATGAACGGGACACCACACCGTTTCTTTTTTGGGAGGCTCAACCTATGTCTTTACGTTCTTATGGTCTGATTTCGGAATCTACCGGCACTGTTGTCAGGGTTCGAGAAAGTCTGGCAACTGCTGTGCAAGAGGCGCGGCGGCTGGCATCCGCAGGCGGCCCTATTATCGTTCTGGGTTGCCATAGGAAGATCCGGCGAGGTGATAGCCTTGGGGGCGATTTAGACGGGCAGTTTATTGGCCGCTTCAGGGGACTGAAGCGTGAGCGTTATGGAAAAAAGGTGCCTGCGGGGATTGTATGTGCATTTCACTAGAAGCGTTGCATCTTTCCTGTCGTGTGCCAGGTCAGGGAGTGGATGCTGTTGTGAAAAAAGATAAACGAATGTTCTTGCGTGTGAGGCCTAGTGTGCTGGCTGAGATCCGTGCGTATGGGGAGGAGCATGACAGAATGACGGCTAGATCCGTGATCCTGTCTGGTTTGGCTGCATTGGGTATTCCGGTGCCTGAAGCTGCACGGCTTGGGGTTCGAAAGATGCGAACCGGCGCTCAGGATGCTTCAGAGCAGGAAGATAAGGAGTGTGTGTCATTCTCCGTATTGCTGCCTGAATCTGTGTGGCGACACCTTTCTTTGAAGGCTGCGCGAGAAATGAAGCAAAAGCGTACTATCATTTTAGAAGGGTTATCAGCTTTGGGGCTGAAGATTTCTGATGACATGAAAGCGGATATTTCCAGATTGGAGAAAGAATAGATGAATCACCTAGCTTTGCTTCAGGTTTTGATTTTTGTCTTGATGCTTCTTATCTTGGGGATAGTTCTTCTCCAGGCCAAAAGCATGATAGGACAGCGAAAAATCCTAAATATTCAGCCTGGCGTTTTAATGGAAAAAGAGGGCTGGGATGCTTTTCTCTGGGTATCTTCCAGCGCCCCTCAGAATCTTTATGTTGTGCCGGCTGTCAGGGTGGTAGATGCCTTTCCGGCGCTGACATCTGATAAAAACACGCTGTTTGGTCGATTTCTTGAGGTTTTTAACCCATTTGCCAACATCATTTTAGATGCGGTTGTGGTGAGCTATGACACCGGTATGGTTGTTGCCATCTCTCAGAGGCCCAATGATAAGCATATCCGCCATATCAAACAGGTTGCTTTTGATGCAGGCGTAACGCTGATTGATGTGGATTTGGCGAAGACTATCCCTTGGGAAAAATTGAATGCGTCGGTGGCTTTGACTTAATTGAAGACAGCATATCAGCAACCCCCGCTGACAAAACTTGGGCTTGATAACCCAGAGCAAGCGGGGTTGTGTGCGAGTGATAGTAGCCTACAGCTTTCCAGATGTTGCCGTGTGCTTCATGCCGGTAAATATCGAAAATCCCCCCAGACATCGCCACATTAAAGCATCCATCATTGATGAGGCGGCTTTTGACTTCTGCGGAAGGAAGGCCCGTTGCATAAGATAAAACCGGAATCCAAGAGGTGTTTATCTGCATTACACCTAGATCATCGGTTCCGTTTTTATTGTGCGCAACAGTGCCAACAGCCCCCCCCTCAACATGATAAATTCCGGTCAGTACGGGCTGGGGAATGTGATAGGCGGACGCCGTAGCAATCAGGCATGCCATCCATGCAGGTGTGGGCATAAAAAATTTCCGTGCAATAAATGATAGACCATCTTACTTCTCATGATGTAAATGGTGCAAGGAAATATGAAGCGCAACAGAGAAGGGGGATTTTAGGATTCTTGCCCGCATACGGATAAGGTGGACTCCATCCGACCGCGTAGGCTCAACCCGGCGATACTGGCTTATCGCCTCAGTTTACGGGCCGAATGGAGTCCGCTGCATCACCACAATGCAGGGCGGCGCCAAAGACACCACCACCGGCAGCTTTAGCGCGAATTTCCGTGAGAAAAAAGGCTCTTATGTGATTCAGCTACGTTAGCACTATACTGAAAAGAGCGATGGTGTTAGGAATCGGATATGAGTACCCAAGAACGCGACAGGCAAAAACTCCGCCGTTATGCGGCCAAGCGAAAGAAGGAACTGGTAGCCCAAGGCTATCGGTACCAGACGCTTGCTCTGGCGGGTGATGTGGTCGCGTGTTTGGAACAGGTGCAGTCAGATCATGGTTTCGGGAATAAGGCCGAAGCGATGAATTGGCTTATTAGGCAGGCTGTCAAAGCCGGTGTGATTGAAGGTATGGCCGTGAAAAGCGCATAAAAAAATGGTCCGGTGCATAAAGCACCGAACCACCCGAAAAATCTATTAGGTTTCCCTCGCAAGAAATCTTATAGCAAACAGGATGGTTGAAACGCAAGCAGTTTTCTGCGGGCGATGATCTTTTTTGTGCCTATCGCACGGCCCTGAAAGGGGCTGTTATGAGAGTTTGGAAAACAGAAGAAACTGAAGCGGCTGCAAAGTCGGGAAGGCGTAAATTATCGCATGATGCTAAAGTCATGCGTGGGAAAATCACGCAGGCGCGCCACTATACGAGCGGCTATTTCCCTGCCGTTACACGGGCTAAGATCTTGGCCGTCTGGACAGAAGCCTCTTATTACTTCCCGTTGAGTGATAAAGCCGTTCGGTATTTGACGTTCATGCTGCAAGAAACGGAAGCCAATGATTGGTCTGGTCGCTGGGTACCAGTGTTTGGCCGGTCGAATGCCGATATGAGTGAAATTTTAGGCGTGGGTGTGACACAGCTTAAAGCCCTGGCCCGTGAATTAATTGATGCCGGCTTGATTCTGCCTCACGGAGAAGGCCGGCGATATGTCCGCCGTGATTATCGGGACGGTGGCCGCATAACCAACGCGGTTGGGTTTGATCTTTCACCAATAGCGTTGAGGGTTGACGAGTTAATCAGCGTTGCAAAAGAGAGACGCGCTTTAGAGCGCAGTATCAAGCGTCTGAGGCGGGATGCCCGACGAGAGGGGGCTGAGTGCCTAGCTCTGTGCGAGGACGCATCAGAGACGCGGGAAATACGGGATTTGATGGACATTGCTCGTAGCGCCCGTGACCCATCAGCTATTCAGGCCGCGTTATCCCGACTTCAAGCTAAGCGCCTGACGATGGAAGAAGCCCTAGCTGAAGCCTTTGGCGAAGAAACCGACCCTGAACGGTCAGTTTCCCGACCGTCTATAATACCTACAACCCCTTTATGTCTTCATAAGACAGTAGCAATGAAGCAGAACCCCTGCGGGGTAAGTCTCAGTGCCGCGTCTAACGACGCTACACAAAGGGCAGAAGAGAAGGAAGGAACGCCACCATCTCTCTCTAATGCCCAAGAGCATAGCCTAGAGGATGATATTCGGTCGGCCCGCATCACGCCTATGGAATTGTTTAGGACTGTTCAGGAGTTCTCTTGGGTGGCGGAAACTATGGGATGGAAAGATTTCAGATCATGGAGATCCGCATTCGATGTGGCCGAGAAATTGTCTCATAGCTTGGGAATAAGCCGGGATGCTTGGGGCCAGGGCTGTGCAGTTTTAGGGGTGAAAGGCGTTGTTGTTGCTGTTGCCCTCATAGCCAGCCGTACCGATCAACATTTTGTCGCCTCAAAAGGCGGCTACTTCAGGGGAATGGTAAGGGCGGCAGAAGAAGGGAAACTAAATCTTTTGCCCAGCATTTACGCCATGAGAGAACGCTTGTCCTCAACTGTGCACTGAGAAGGATAGACCTATGGGGCTGTTGAAAGATTTTTTCGTTATTCGGGAAATGCGGACTAAGCGAAAAGAGGGAGCAGGTCTATTTTCGATTTTCTGTACGAATGAATACAGCGTTATAAGGCGCTGGAAAAAAGAAGGAATGCCAGCTTGGAAACGTGTCCTGAAGTCATTCCTTCTTAACTGATCCTTCAGCCTCTTCCTGTGCTGAAGGATCTAGCTAAGCCGTGAGTCTAGAAAAGAACTAAAGCTAACGTGACGATGTTGATACAGAGACTAGCAATCAGGAGGTACTGGACTAAGCGGGCAGAAGATGAAGTGTGGCTCAATTCTTCTTTCACGCCAGCTCTCACAGCTTCCACAACGTCTTTTGTGGCTGCATGTACAATGTTTGAGCCTGCCGTCTGAATATTTCTTACGGCCACACGCTCCGCTTCCATGATGGCCGCTGTTGCATTTTTACGGAGCCGACCGCTAGAGCGTATAAAGGCAGCTTCCGACCGAGAAAAATAGGTATCCAAAACGACTTTGTTTGCGAGAAGAACCCGAAAAATCGGATCATCCATATCAATCAGGATACCGTGCTCGGCCAAGAGTTTTGCTATCGTTTCCCCGTCAACAGTCGTTTCTGCTACCGGCCCATATTTCTGCTTATTGGACATTACTGATTTCTTCTTTCAGCCGGTTCCAGATCTCACGAAGCCGAGCTTGCGCCATGAGTTTGAATCCTGATCCTGGCTTGGTTGCTTCCTCAAAAGTCATGCCTTTAGTCATGACCTCACGGAAGTCTTCGCCGTAAGTTTGGGCGTTCAATGTTGGAAGGCAAATAACGGCTCTAAACCGATCTTTATTGGCTTTGATGATTTGAATATTTTCCCAATCAGGATTCCCGTCTCTGTCCAAAACCTTACCAAAACCGTGATATTCGTTAATCCACAGCACTATATCGGCATCTTCAGGAGCGGTTTCTAGCAGCGTATTCAGACCTTGAAGCGTATGCAGTTGGCTGGGACCACCAGCAATAACAGTATGAAAAACTGGACGCCTCTTAATGCTGCGTAGGATGGAATAAACAGGACCATTTGAGAGATATTCAGTCAGCGGTAAGAACGTGCTGGCCCCTGAATCAATCACCACGTCATGAGGTGTTTCTGCAATCTTCTCTACCAGTTCATCAAAGATGCGTTGATTCACTTCTCCATTTTCTACGATAGGCAGGAAGAAAGGATCTAGTGCCTTAAAATCGGATAGCGAAGCATTCACAGGGTCAGCGTCAATGCACAACGTTTGGGGGTCTTGGTCCTTCAGATATTGAGACAGGAGAGATGCAATAGTGGTTTTTCCTACGCCGCCTTTCCCCTGCATCACAAAATGCACGTCAGTTGTATCAGAGGAGATCTTCTTTGCGGGGTTTGCTCCGGTGTCTGACGATGGATTGTGAGCCGGGGAAGTGTGCTGTTCTGCGTTCTTCCCAACTGAGGGGACGGTTTTTTTCTCGGTCATTTGTTTGCTGATCCTGCTTGATTTTTTCGGGTGATTCGTGAGGTGAGACCGCTGGCTTGGTTGCTTGCGCAGGTATGCTTGCGGGCTGGGGTTGTTCCTTTTGGGCTAAATACCGCTTCTTTGCGCGCAAAAAGCGGAATCTGAAGACTTCCGGCGATACATCGAAGATCTCTCCATATCGCTGTTTGAGGTCATCTTGCATTAGCGCAAAAGACCATCCGTTTTTTTCAAGATTGGTTATCATTCTTGACATTTCACGGAATAAGATAGGACGGAACGCATGAGGACTATTAGGAAAGTCACTCTTATTTGTGTCTGTATCGTTCATCCTATTAAACCCCTAACACGCGGCGATTGCGTGTATTTTATGTGCAAAATTATATGATACTCAGCAGCATTCGGCAATCGCTTATGTGGTATTTTGCGTTTTTTGGCGTAAACGTCTTTTCGTCCGTTGACGTTTAGGCGTTTACGTCATAGATACATTAGGGATCACCACAAAGCAGGATTTACCATGTCAATAATCACGATAGCGTCAAGCAAAGGTGGACCGGGAAAGACAACGGTTACAATGATTCTGGCTCTCATGCTCACGGAACGTAAAGTGCCGTTTGCACTGATTGACGCTGACCCAACTTTAGCTTTGTCGGACTGGGCACGAGATAAATGTGAGCCAGAAATTCCCTGCATCATAGCGACAAAAGAGGATGCAATGGTTGATGCGGCCTTTGCGCAAGACGCGAAAGGGCTAGTGGTGCTGATTGACACAGCAGGCTTTGATAACCCCACCACCAGAGGCGCAATCACGATTGCTTCCCATGTTTTGGTGCCGGTTGGGGTTGGTGCGTCCGACATCATGCAGGCAGAGGCTACGGCACGAAATATCGCCCTGTTTGGCAAGCAGCAGAGACGACCGATTGACGCCAAAGCGTTGCTCAACAAACAGACACGAACACGCGCCTCTCAATTCGTTTTTGACGAGGCCCACAAGCTCTCTATCAGCCCTTTGTCTGCGACGTTCGGCCAGCGTATTGCCTACCCTGAAATCTCTTTGACAGGCGTGTTGCCGGGACCTGGAGCCGCCAAAGAAGAGATTGATGCAGTGTATGATGAACTTGCGGGCCTTGGATGGTTCAAGATCGAAGAGGACGAATGATTATGGCCAAACCAGCCTTCAAACCGAATAAAGTGCGCCCGTCAAAGGATCTGGCCTTAGCTATTGCCAGAGGTGAGCCATTACCAGAAGAAAGGGATTTATCTTCTTCTCATGCCCAGCCTGAAGCAGTTGTACCGACTATCGCTCCTATCAAAAAAAAGAGCGTGAAAGCGGGGAAAACCGTCTCTTTAAACATGCAAGTTTCGCAGGCAACATGGCAGGCTATATCTTATAAATCTATTGAAGAGGGCATAAGCCGAAAGCTTCTCATTATGCAGGTTCTTCAGGCGGCAGGAATTGACGTTGATGCTGCGGATCTGGCTGGGTTTACCAAAGGTAAAAGCAATGAGTGATTTTCCAATATATTCCATTTAAAGGAAGTAAGATAATAATTTGAAACAAGGAGGGATCAAAATGGATATTTATTATTACCCAAATGACTTGATTCGACTGCAAATTATGACTGTTGCGATTGCTATCGGTATTCTCCTTTTCTTAGGTCTTATCTTCAAAAAACGGCAGACGTGGCTCTGTGTCACTTTGCTTTCATGGTTAGCACTGTTCATTTTTTACGTGACACATGCACCATCAGGCACCCCATTACCTTCGTAAGAGGGAAAATACCCTTATGTCTAGAAGCTCTTGATAACCAATATTGAGGAACAAAAAAAAACCACCTGATAGGTGGCTTTTTTTGTTCCATTTTAGACTTTGACAGGTGCCACCGTAATAACACGGGCCAGTGCAGTAGGCCGCATCAGAACACCCACTTTGGGAGGAAGGGCTTTAACCACGTTTTCGGGAATAACGTATTCCTGAACGTCTCCAAAGGTTCTTTTGGCTGACCACGTTTCACCGCCCATAGCGTTCACATCCGTCTGCTCCATCCGTACAGACCGCTTAGAGGTGTCACCAGTCGTCTTAGCAATCCATTCGGCTGCATCCGCGTCTGACCCCCCAAAGATCTCTTTGATCTGGCAGTTAGTCAGCATGGCTTTCAGCGCGGCCTTACCGTTAATGGTTTCGTCTTCTGGATTCTCGATGTCGCCAAATGACTGAAACGCCATAGCAAGAGTTGCACCCTCGCCGGTAATCGTGGCGAGAGCGCCCAGGATGGTGCGAGAGAGCAGGAACTTCAATTCGTCGATCTGGATTTCTACGTCACGGGTCCGCAACCCATTCAGCCGCTTAATTTCCTGACGCATTTCAATGATGAACGCACGGGTAGCATTCAGCAAAACTGGATTTTCCAAATGTCCCCGAAAATATACAACCGCGCCTTCAGGGTTCATTAGGGTGCGTTCTAGGCTGAAACCGCCATCCCCGCAGATCTTCTTATAAGCGGCCATTTCCATAAGCCGAGAGACAACTGATTCTAGTGATTTCCTTCTGGCGCTGTCTTCATCACGGTTGCCAATATCGGCTTCCTTGATTTCTATGACTTTATCCAAGAGGTAGGGGATTGTTGTTTTGTCCCCTTGTTCATCAGCCTCATGAAACACATTCACAAGATACCGACGAGCTACGGCCTTATAGAAGTCTGCATTATTGCCTTGCTCTCTCAGGCCCATAATTTCATTGAAGCGATCACGTCGATCTTCAGGCGCTCCATGCACGAATGGGGCATATGTGCCTGGGTGAAGATCCGAGACAAGATCCACAGATAAAAATGCTTTCCCGTGCTTTCCGGCTTCCTGTTTCAGCACACTTGGCATGTATTTATCTGTTTTGGGGTCAACATGGATAAGAACCTTACCCCGTTTTATCGCTTGGGCGGCCCAGATCTGGAAGGTGATGCCTTTACCAAATCGCGTCGTACCGACCACCATTTTATGGGTTTCGTCCCAGGTTCCGAGATCCACATAAACCGGCTCTTTTGTCAGATCGTCTAGGCCGAGAAACATCTTATCGGCCTTATGATATTTGGCCGGCTCATAATCAATCGCTTTGTATTTGGAAATTTCGTTCTTCATATCAGACACAGTATCTTCGGTCTGAGTGATACGCATTTTCCGCAGGAATTTTGAGATCCGAGGGACAATCCACCGATGATAGCACATACGGCTGGCTATCCCTGCAATCAGAAACAGAGGAATGAGAAGGCCCCATTTCCAAGCTAGGGCTTTCAAAAGTTTATTTAGTGCTTCCTCTCCAAAGCTACCATCGACAGTGGAGGCAAATGCAAGAAAGAGGATTAACTCAATCGCAATGCTGCCTAGAAAAATTCTTCTCAGCACCAGCATAATCATGCCGTGTGATGTGAGATCTTTATGAGGGTGCAGGGGCACCAGCCCGACCATACCCAAGAACAGCATAGACCAACACATTCCCCAAAATAGGTATGGGTCCATCGCATTCTGGAAGGCAAAGATCGTATCGTTATGTCGAGAAAAAGTTGCCAGCATCGCGGGTTCTTTCTTGGTTGAGCCTCTTCATCGTGTGGTGTGAAGGCAAGCTAGGGCCGGGGATGAACAATTAAGTTCATCCCCGGTAACACTACCAGTCGCGTTAGTCCCAACGGGAACGCGAGAGGTCTAACAAAACGACGGCGGGCCGAGAGGTGGTTCCCTCGTGCGGGCCGATGTCCTGCCATATAGTGACCTCTGTTTACAGGCAGCACGTATCCGATTGGCAATCGGATTTTCCGGCCTAAACCGGAATTTCCGAATTATCATCGGATACAAACCTCTGATCCAACTATCAGAGTGATTTTCAACACGGACGGACCGTGCCGAAGATTGAATTGCAGCGATCCCGTGGCGAAGCATTAGAAATGCCGGGACGCTGTTACGAATATGTATTCGTTCATACGCCCTTCCTTCTCTTGTGCCCTTTTCACGTTGCAGGCTGTGTTTCCAATTAGATTCATAGGCTTCTGTCACTGTAAGCATTAACACATCAATTCTCCCTTTGTGTTGGTGGGGTATATCCCCAAGTTTTGGGCATTATGCCCATCGTTAGACAGGCAACATGCACTCGCTTGGAGCCTGTATCTTCAGATGCAGTATTAAGGGGCTGGGGCGCTACGACGCGCCACGAATAGCCCGTCATAGTCTTTCCATGTCCTCTCTCTACGGCAGAGCCGAGATTCAGGTTGAGTGTCGGCCAAGGCCGCTTTGTGAGCGCCTAGCCATGCCTTGCGCTCACTCATGATTGGATTCCGCAAATGCGAAACCGGCACATATAGTAAGAGCGCGAAGCGCCAGAGATACCTACGGCATCACAAATCTCCTTCATGTTTTGCTGTTGCTGCGGTTCCGGCCGGAATGACCAAAACTCACTATGAGAAAGACAGGAGCCACCTATCTTCTCGCCTCTTATCAGTCGGTACCACCCGGCTAATAAGAGGAACACTTGCCACGGCGCAGCCACGCGCCGATTGCCGAATTACCCTACTGCCTAGTTCTTTCGAGACTTTAGCGGCATGAGGAACCACCCTCATTAAACACCGCCTCTTCCTAATGCTTCGGATAAACCGCAGAAGGAATTTTCACTCTACTAAAACCGCTCCCAGGCATAGGCCATTGCATCGGGACCACCGATGCCGCCCTTAGCCTTTCCCGTGTTATCCAATCGGATCTTAACGAGTAGTACGCAAGCATCTCATAACGTGGCTAGGCTCTCAGAGCCTTTCGACAAACTGCCGATTTGGGGGGACCGAAGTTCCAAAGCGTCTCCCTTACTCACCATCGTTACTTCCAATTTTACCCACCGAAGGACTGAAGCCCCGGCACTTGCACTTTCTCTCCGCACAGCGTCCTACTGAACGCCGTTACAGGCTTGAGCTATCCGATGATCTAGGCGGCTTGCGCCCCCTAGTACCGTCTCATCCAGGTTTCCCCTCTGAGACCCATGACAGTTTCCCATCATGCCATCGCCCACCTGTGCGGCACACGTTATACGCTCCCGCGCATCCCGTGGATCGGGCTGATTACCGACTTTCCCAACTGGCAGGGTGCCCTGGTTACGACCAGGGCACCCGTGTCCACGTCGCCCAACTTCATTGCTTTCCTTGATGTCCATATACAACTGTCAAAGACCGGCACGGGTGCCCGTGCGAAACATAAAGGCGATTGGGTCGAACAGGGGGATTTCACCCCTGAGCGCCCGTTGCAACCGGACGAGCCCGATTAAAGGCATCCGGCTACAGCAGTAGGTCAGGAAACGGTGGTAAGCCGCTTCCCTGCCCCGTGCTGGTTAGGCACGAAGCACGCTCCCCCTAACGGGTGGAGCATCGGCTAATGGCAAGTGAAACAAGAAGACTAAGAGGAACCGCATTTCTCTCCTTTCAGGCGGTTCAAAACAGAAGGAAGCCTTGGCGGGGCATCCGAATGGAAGGGAAGGACGAACCGAGCGCGTGGCGGGCGCTGGTCCGACCGTTAGAAGGTCGGGCTGGCGGCCCTGTTGCTACTCGATCCGGGTTCCTACCCCGGCTGAAAAAAAATTCTCGACTGGCCCATGCCAGCCGCAAGCGGTTGGCATGGCGTCTAAGCATTTTTTCTCTCCATTGTGAGTGATGATGTGTCCGGCGCTTGGCTGCGCACGGACTGGAAAACCAGTCGTGTGCAGCTTTGGCAGGGCCGCAACATCTGGCTAAAATTTGGGTGGCCTCGCCACCCTTGCGGGTGTCTCGGTTAGTCAAATCTCAGCCCTCACGTCGGATGGCGATTGAAAGAACGGATTGGTGCTTGGCGGGCACCGATCCTTTCGGATGGCACCCGTTGGCGACGGCTTCCTTCCTCTCTTTCGCCCGCTACCTAACGGCGGTTGCGATTTGACGCGCGGCTTACGCCGCTTGCTATGTCGCTCCGCTCACGCTTGGCAGCGTTCGCGCAGGCTCCTTTTGCTCTGAGTTCCGATCCCTGCGGGAGTTCGATGCGTTGGCTCGACTGCCAACTTATCTCACTGTCGCAACATCAGCGAGCAAACGGGAGGTTTGCCCGCTTGTTTTCGCATATGATGATGGCGTTGTCACGCCATCATAAGGAACTTCTTTATATTCAATCTACAAAATGGCCGGAGGCCATTTTGTTCCTTTATATTATTGCATCTACAAACCTCGCCTATGCCAGCGTTTTCGCTGGCATAGGCCCGCCGTTTTTGCTATGTATGAAACCAAGAAACGAAATTTGTATTGAAAACGCACAAAAACGCACTAAATCGAACTATTCCGCACTAGAACGCACGGTTTCGAACTATTCCGCACTAAAACGCACCCAGCGTTAAGAAATTGTTTTTGTTTTGTTCTTTTTTTGAGGTCTGCTTGTTAATACCTGTCCACAAAACGACCATGATGCAAACGATCACCAGGGCCATTGTCCAAGGGTATATCTGGCATATTTCTGGTGTCGTTCACGCCGAGCGGGCCGTTGGTTTGGTGCAAAAATTCGAAACATTGTACGGCGTAAATTCCACCGCTCAACAGCGTTGGCGCGGCAAAAAGGCGGGCCGTGCTTCGGCCCGCCTTTTTCTTTTTCCGGCGAACCGCACGCCGAATTTTTTTTGGTGGCTGCTCTTTACCGATGGGGAAACCGTGGCGCGAGAAAGAGAGCATGACCTCGCCTTAGTCACAGATCCGCGCAAGAGATTGACGTGGGGAAGTGAATTTGAATCCGTGCAGGTGTCAGGGCAGACAAAGCAAGCACAATGGACCTGGCGGCTTACTCCTAAGAGGCTGGACGAGTGGAGGCTTGCCATAAAGACGGCAATTAGACACTCCCAATCAGACGGACAGATTAAGTTCCTTGTTAGTCGCTACCAACGCTTGCCGGGTTTTCGTGGAGTGAGAGAACAAGTTTCTTATTTGCGCCACTACACGAAGAGTGAATGGGTTAGAACGCGGCGGGGTGAATGCAGTTTTCTTCCTAAAGGAAATCCGCCGTATGTGCGGCTGAGATCGTCGCCAGGTGTCGAAATTGACCTTCTGATTGACCGAATGTTGGCGGGGCTACCGCCTTTTTCTGACGAGATCCGTTTTTCAAATGCTGACAAGGCGCAAGCTGCATTTATTGCGGCGGAAGATTCTTGGGGGGATAAGTAACTTTTATGTCGTCTTCAAATAAAGCAACACAAGACTTAATGTCTCATTATGGAAAATGTATTCATGGTCTCCTTAATGACAAAACAATTACAGAAATCTGTGTTGATAGTTATGATTATGTCTATGTAGAACGTGATGGAATGTTGGTTGATACTGATGTAAAATGGGAAAGTGAAGCGGCTCTTGTTCAATATATAAAGCAGATTGCCAATTCTCTAGGTTTGATAGTCAATAATGAAAATCCTCTCTTGGATGCGAGATTGCCAGGTAACGCACGAATCAGTGCCACGCTTCGGCCTGTATCCGTAAATGGGGCGTGTATGTCTATCAGGCCCTTTCCTTCAGTTCATAGAACGATGGAAGACTTGCTTAAACAAGGGGCTATTACCCAGCGTGCTCTGGACATTATTTCTCTAGGATTGGGCAATAAGTTAAATATCATTGCCGTAGGTGGCACAGGATCAGGAAAAACCTCGTTTCTGAGGGCGCTTATTTTTCTGGTGGCTCAGGAAGAACGCTTGGGTATTGTGGAAGATACTCAGGAAAATATTGCCCCGCACCACAAGAGAAAGGTTGAAATGGAGGCTCCCAGAGGCCGTAGCAATGGGTACATGGGGCAGCAGCAAGAGATTACCCTTCCCATCCTCATTGAAGAGGTTTTGCGGAAAAGGATTGACCGTCTGACTGTTGGGGAAATACGCAAGCCCTCAGCATGTGCTGCATTTTTGGATGCTATGAGTACCGGCCACGGTGGGTGTCTTGCATCATTGCATGCGTCATCGTCGCTGGACGCGATAGATAGATTGACGACACTCTATGCGCGTCAAGCATCGAATATCAGCAAAGAAGCGATTGATTCTTATATCCGTAGCAATCTGGATCTTGCTGTATATTTGTCACGAGACGTTGAAAAAGCAGATAACAATGAATGGCGTGTTACCCGCCGAATAAAAGAGATTATGTGGATTGATCCTGATAAAAAAGAGCACTTGCTTATGAGTCATCGTATTAAAACCGGATACACGTATGACGAAAAAGCGATTGAGAAATTCGAGGATTTCATATCAAAATTACACTGATTTTTCTTGAAAAACACTGAATATTTCACTAGAATTTTCTTATGCAACACGGATTTTTTGTGTTGCCTGTGCGTTTACGCTGCTTTGATCCGTCAAACAGGAAGGGCGCACAGATGGTTGATACTAAATTTTGCATACGTGCTTGATTTGGTTTTAATCACAGAAGCAACGCAGTCTTTGCGTGTGTTTCTTTAGTTGAAGAGGAAGGGTTTTCCCCTTTCCTAAGTATCCTTTGGGTACTTTGTGTTGTCGAACCCAACACGATTCAGCGATCTGAAGAGAAAAACACCTTTCTGGTGTTTTTCTCTTCTTCCCTACACTTTATGTGCGGAACGGCGTTTGTCGTTCCGTTAGGAACACAACGCCCGTTTGCGCTTTTTGCAGCATGTGTGATGTGAACTGAGGTCTTTGACCTCAATTACCCGTTGGGTGCTTCTGCTATGTAGGTTCACACATGGAGAACAGTCGCAAGACTGTTCTCCCCCGTCCTTCTTTTTCAGAATACGCTATCACGTTTTTTAACAAAAACGTCATAACGTCAAAGATACAATAATATCAGTTTTCGCTTGCGCTCTCTATTGTATCGGGATACATTAAGAGCATGAGGACGGGACACCACACCGCCTCTAAAAATAGGGAGTTTGAAATGCCTTCAGTTCACGTTTTGACTGGTTACATTGGCAAAAATCCAGAAGTTCACTCTTTTGAGAGTGGCAAGAAAAAGGCGTCGTTTTCCGTTGCCGTAAATGCCGGATACATGAAAGATGGCGAGTGGCAGGACGAAACAGACTGGCACGATGTTGTCACGTTCAGTCCGGAACTTATTGAAAAGCTGACCGCTAATCCCGTTAAAGGTCGTCTTGTGCAGGTCACGGGGCCGCTGAAGCCTCGTAAATATACGAAGCAAGGTGAAAGCTCTCCTCGTACAAGCTGGGAGACCATCGCCTTTTCCCGTGCATCTGTTGTCTTTCTGGGAGGGAAAAATACCGAAAATGACGGCGGAGATAACGCCGGTTAATTCCGTTTTTCTGCGGTGGCTTTGATGCCATCGCAGATCTTTAGAGAGCTTATCAGATTGAAAGGATAAAAGTATGACAGAACAAGTTTATAATATACTTCCTTTCCTGATTAGTGCTGCTTTGTTTTGTGCTGCAATAATTTTTAGACCCGTTTGCAGCAATAGTGCGTGGAAAGGATCTTGGAGAGATTTCATTTTTACGCCTGTTCTTGGTCTGGCAATTTTTTTCTCATTATTGGGTCTTTATAGAATGGGAATAGTGCTTCTCATTTTTTAGAAAAAAGACTGAAGTGTGGGGAAGACAAAAAATGTCTTCCCCATTTTCTCAGGGAGTGCCTACTTCCCAAAGTCGGATCTGGCTGACCCAACGGGACCAGATCCTGATGCTTGGTGTACCAGCCACAACGCGGCATCGTTTCACCTTGCAACTCGGTACCGCATATCCCATATTAAGAAATGGCAGGAAAGCCAGCCTTACGGCTGACTCCCCTGCCCATCTCACTAGCCTCTTAGTCAACAGGATCTTTGAGAGCGGCGGCCACCGCTCTCAAAACCTTTTGCGCTTTTTTTAAGATTAAAAAAGCGCGTCGCCTAATAGACCGGAGATTCACCACAATAATCACAATCCAAGGGATGTGATGTATCATTGGCTTACTCCTTAAATGGGAGCCGTCATGCGGTCCCTACGGCTCCACCCTGTTAAAGAGTAGGACCGCGCCCAAATAGTATTCATTCTTTGATGTCTAAGCTAGGCTTTCCTTGCCTGTTGAGTTCTGGACAGAAAGGAAGGGGGCGCGCCCAAGCCCGCCCGTTGCCCACGTAAACCACACCTTATAAACAGGCTCCCCTGGCTGACCCTAAAGCGCCCATCCGCCTGTTTATAAGGTGCTCCGCTCCGCTCCGCCTGGCCTAAACGGCCAGGTGGATTACATGGACAACGCCCCGCCCCCTTCCCTTCTGTCCGTCACGCCGTTTTTTCGTCATTTGGCGTTACCGTTTTTACGTCATGGATACATAACAGTATCAAAAATGTGACACTATCCCTGCTTTAATCACGGTAGAATGAGGGGTCAAAGAACTGTGCCAAGAGGTGACAGATGTTACTGCATGATCCCTTTATGATACTCGCTCTTTGCTCCGTGGCTTATATCTTTACTCAGTTGGGGAGATATTCGTTTCATAAAGAAAGAGGAACACTCACGGTCAGTCTTGAAAAAAGTATGTTGCAACAATCTAGGCTTGGTTGTCGTGCGACTGTTCTGATGGGTGTGTTATCACTCATCTCACAGTGTTAAGAAGGGGGGGGCGCGCCCAAGCCCGCCCGTTGCCCACGTAAACCACACCTTATAAACAGGCTCCCCTGGCTGACCCTAAAGCGCCCATCCGCCTGTTTATAAGGTGCTCCGCTCCGCTCCGCCTGGCCTAAACGGCCAGGTGGATTACATGGACAACGCCCCGCCCCCTTCCCTTCTGTCCGTCACGCCGTTTTTTCGTCATTTGGCGTTACCGTTTTTACGTCATGGATACATAACAGTATCAAAAATGTGACACTATCCCTGCTTTAATCACGGTAGAATGAGGGGTCAAAGAACTGTGCCAAGAGGTGACAGATGTTACTGCATGATCCCTTTATGATACTCGCTCTTTGCTCCGTGGCTTATATCTTTACTCAGTTGGGGAGATATTCGTTTCATAAAGAAAGAGGAACACTCACGGTCAGTCTTGAAAAAAGTATGTTGCAACAATCTAGGCTTGGTTGTCGTGCGACTGTTCTGATGGGTGTGTTATCACTCATCTCACAGTGTTAAGAAGGGGGGGGCGCGCCCAAGCCCGCCCGTTGCCC
>VNJR01006921.1:0-12198 GCA_008042585.1 Drosophila punjabiensis
AGCCATGTCTGTCCGTCCGTTTCTACGCAAACTAGTCCCTCAGTTTTGAAGCTATCTGAATGAAACTTTGCATATAGTCTTCTATATACTCTCACTCGTGCATATGTCGGAACGGGCCAGATCGGACGACTATATCATATAGCTGCCATACAAACGATCCGTAAATTTGTTGAAAAAAAATTATAACTTCACTGTTTTTTAACATATCTTGATCAACTCTCGGTTATAAGCTTTATATATTGATCTAGATTTTTAGATTTAATTTTATAAAAATCGGACTACTATATCATATAGCTGCCATAGGAACGGTAGGGAAATTTTTAGAAAAAAATTAATAGATTTGTCAGTTTCCAACATAATTTCTTCTACTTTTAGATACTAGTATTTCATATTTTTTTAGAATTTTGTTGTAAATTTCATAAGAATCGGACGACTATAGCATAAAGCTGCCATACAAACGATCAGTAAATGAAGAGAAAAAATATTTTACTTTACATGTAAAAATGTAAAAAAAGGTAACAAAAATGTAAAACTGTAAAAATTGTATGAATATAAAAGTAGTTCGTATTATATTATATTGGGATAGATTATAATTCACACAATTGGAATCTGCAAGGGTATACAAACTTCGGCGTGCCGAAGTTAGCTTCCTTTCTTGTTTTTNTCCGATAACAAAACGATACCAAAAAGTACTCGAGAACCGGAGCAGCTAAAATCGAAATCGAAAGCTTTTGGCCAAATCGAAATCGAAAACCAATTTCGAGAACCGGAGCAGGCCTGAATACTTCATGCATTTAAAAAAATATAATAAAAAGCTTTAAAAGCTTTAATGAAGCTTATAAAAGAACAGCTGCTTGGTGTTGAGAAATTGGCGCCAATTATTTGTTTTCTACAGTGCGTGAATATAAAAATTGTGTATAAAAAAAAAATAAAGTTAATAATGGAAATTAACGATCCAGGTATGTAGAATTCACTATTTATAGTTCATTTACATGTAGTCTTAGGCTTAGTGATGTGTTTATTGTCCAATTCATGTGTATTTGTTGTAGAAAATTAAGCCGTGTCTCCTGTGTTTCGTGGAATAAAACTAATCGCCTAAGGTCTGCTGAGGACAACTAAGTACGCCAGTTTGTACATTGAAATGTCGTTGTTCATCGCTCATTAACACCTTTTCCCCGTTCGTCCCCCATATCTCACAATTCTACAATATTTAGCGACGTTCTAGTTTCGTTATGGCGATTTATTTGATACATATATGGTACAAAAACAATCGTGAAATATCATGTGTCAAAATGGATTTATGATAAAATTTGCGTTTATCACGTGGATGATGATAAAAACAAAGAAATAAATAAAAAAAATATAAGTAATTTTGAATCCTTTATAAAAAAAACTTAAACAAGAAAGGAAGCTTACTTCGGCACGCCGAAGTTTGCATACCCTTGCCGATTTCAATTGTTACAATTATAAACTATCCCTATCATATATAAAACGAATTACTTTCATATTCATTTTATATA
Organism: Drosophila punjabiensis; assembly: GCA_008042585.1. Taxonomy (NCBI): domain Eukaryota; kingdom Metazoa; phylum Arthropoda; class Insecta; order Diptera; family Drosophilidae; genus Drosophila; species Drosophila punjabiensis. The sequence continues at coordinate 1,521 of VNJR01006921.1, forward strand.
TATAGTTTTCCATTTTCTTGAATTTTTTACATGTAAAGTAAAATGGAATTTTCCTTCACATTTACCGATCGTGTACATGGCAGCCATATGACATAGTCGTATTATTTTTATGAAATTTACAACAAAATTCTAAAATAATATAAAATATTGTATCTTAAAGTTGAAGAAAATTTGTTGAAAACTGACATTTTTTTGTTCTATAAATTTCTCGATCGCTCCTATGACAGCTATGTGATATAGTGGTCCGATTCTTACAAAATTTAATACAAATACAAATATAAATACAAATAATTCTGAAATAATACATAAAGCTCATAGCTGAGATTTGATCATGATATATAAAAAAAACAGTGAAGTTTTAACTTGGAGAGCTATGCTGAGTATCTCAGTCGCATAGTTACGCTATTACTATCCAAAACTAAAGATATGGAGGAGATTATGTGGTCGATAACGTTAGCTAACTTGGCACAAGTTGACAATTATTTGCTGCAGTCAGTGGCTAATCGGACACAAATATGCCCAATGCCTCGTCCAAATGGAGAACTTATCGTAAAACAAAGAAAAGAACTACAATGGCCACAGCGTGTCAGGAGTCAAGGATCGTTCCAACATAAGATGCTTCAAATGTGATGAAGTTGGGCACGTGGCTTCGTTATGTCCCAAAGGTCGTACCCATGGAAACGGGAGGAACAAGGAGAAGCGCATGGACATACATACATACAATCTTGGACAGAAGTATTTTGAGCTTGTTTCTCTGTATTCTGTATTTAAAGTAAAAGAGTCTACTTATAGCTTTAAGAGAGCAAAAGGTGGCACTGATAAGCCAATTCATTTCTTTGCTATGTCACATGATCTGAGAGATTATGCATTTTTGGGTGGACAAAAATATTTTGTCATTGCATTCATTTTGTTCTCATTTGTTCCGAGTGCAGAAAAGACAGCTTTCTGCAACTTGTACATTAAGTTGATCAATTTTCTACCGACTTTAATACCTATTTTGTTCAATTTCATTTATTTTGTACCGTTATTTCATTAAAATATGGAAAAAACACGAGAGCTAAGCGAAATCCAGCGAAACGAAATGGCAACAAAGAACCATGCAGGTATTTCGGTTCAAAGTCTCAGCAAATTTTACAAACTAACCCGGCAAACAATTTACTACCAAATCGCAAATGGAGGACCCTTAAAAACAATATCAATACAGAAAACATGATAGAATACAAAAAAGCTAACGCCATTTTCAAAAAATCAATTAGGGAAGCTAAAAAAACCTCCATCTTACACTTCACCTCCGAAATTCAGCCTAACTCTGATCCTGCAAAAATGTGGGCAAACATTCAACGGCTCTGTGGAATCTATCCCACAAAACATATACGCAGCATACACAACCCCATAACACAAACTACAACGATAGACCCATCTGAAGTAGGTAACACACTTGGAGACCTATGGTCACAACAGGCAAAAGACTCTAACTCCTCCACCGAATTTTGCACAAACAAAATGCTCCTTACACCTCACAATTCATACGCCCCATCCCCAACAGCCTTAGAAACAGAAAAAAAAACATAAATCCAATAGAACTAAGATCCGCCATCAATTCGCTAAAAGGACATACACCAGGACTAGATCGTATTTCTTACACCATGATTAAATACACACAACCATCTCGTTCAAATTTAGAATCCTGCAACACTTCAACAGCATCCTTGATTCCCACATTCCCCAATCCTATAAACTAAGTGTAATACTACCAATCCTTAAACCCAATAAACCCCAACTCCGACCCATTTCCCTTAATCCATGCATAGCGAAAATACTTGACAAAGTTATCGCGATTAGGTTGTGGTGGTTTATTTTAACAAACAAACTCATTCACAACAACCAATTTGGTTTTAAAAGGGGCAGGTCTGTCCAAGACAGACCACCTTGCTACCAGATCCTTATCCCTAAAAAAACATATCTCTATTATTTCTCTCGATTTTGCAAAGTCTTTTGACAAAATTGGCATCCAATCTGTCATTCACCAACTTGAAGAATGGAAACTTGGTCCCCTCATTATTAAATACGTATGGAATTTCATGACGAACCGGAAAATTATAGTTAATAACGGAAAATCTCTCTCTATAAGCTTCCCTCTTGACAACGGTATCCCTCAAGAGTCCCCTATATCAGTTATTCTCTTTCTCATAGCATACAACTCCCTAACCAAAATTATCTCCATTTCAAAAGAACTCAAATTTACGGCCTATGCAGACGATTTTCACATAATAATACAACATAACCGTAACAACAACCCCCAAACTAACCTTACAACTATTTTTTATCAAATCGGAGAATGGTGCTCTTACTCAGGTTCTGAGTAAGAAAGAAAAGATTTTGCAGGGCAAACATCATCACAGGTTCCATCAACATTCCAACCATTGATCAAACAAAAATACTAGGCCTCATAATCAACCAACGATACAACTGGAATCCTCACATTAACAACCTGAAATTATCTGTCTCCCGTCCCTTCAATACCTGTCCTCAAGAAAATACAACTACAACACAACCTCCCTCATCCAAATTGTTAACTCCCTCATCATCTCCAAAATTGACTACTGCCTTCCCACTTCCATTTTAAACCGCATAAAATCTCCTCAAAACGCCGCTATAAGATCAGCTCTTGGGGCACTTAGAACAAACCCCACAAATAATCTCCTAATTGAAGATAAAACTAATTCTCTTGAAAACAGATGCAAACTTTTAACCAGTAAACTCGCAACAAAACTTATTCTTTCCCATGACTCTCCAATAGGCAAATTATCCAAAACCACAAAAAGAAAATACAGATACCCTAGCACAATAGACAAAATCATCAACTCCTGAAAACCATAGCTCGCAAATAACGGTTGACCGATTCGTGCGATCGCAAAAAAACGGTTTTTTTTTTAGAATTGGAGCGAAGACTCTAAGAGCGAGCGTTTGAATTGCTCTTATAAAAATTATGCTCACGATCAGTTAAAAAGCTGTTTTTTTCATTCTCTTTTGCTTTGCCCATTCACGGTACGTTTGTTCATGAACGAAGAGTCAAACGGTTTTTTGCGCATGTATATGTGTATGTGAAGTTTCCTTTGCAAACACACATGTGTATGTGAGGTTTTATGCATAATTCGCGTCACTTTGCTGTATGAATTTGCCGTGAGCAGTGCTCGAAGTTTTAAAAATGGGACGTGAACCAAATAAAAAAGTGCATCAATTTTATAAATTCAATACACTGGAAAACAAGTCAGAGTGCAAAGTATGCGGAGGGAAACTGGCCGGCAGTCATTCCACAAATTTGAAGCGGCATTTTACAACAAAGCATGCTGAAATCTTCAATGAATGCGAAAACGAAGAGAGCACCGATTCCAAAGTTTTGAAGAAAAAAAAGATAACATATGAAGCAAGTGAAGAATCGATTGTTAATTCAATTATTAAAATGGTTACAACGGACGGAAAGCCATTTCTTTTTTTGGACAGCGAGGGATTCAAGGAAATTTTGGATCCCACTTATAATGCCCTGGGCATGAACCCAATCACTTCGAGAAACATAATGAGTTTCGTCTCTATTAAGGAGCAGGCCATCAAAGAAGGCATAAGGGCTTTGGTAAAGAGAAAGCTGTTGTCGCTAAAAATTGACGTAGCGACCAGAATGGACAAAGCCATTCTGGGTGTCAATCTCCAAATAATTCACACCACTATAAATAAATCAGAGATTTTAGTGAAGACTTTGGGCATGATCCAGCTCACCTGTGCCCACACTGGAGTATATATAAGGGACAAAATGTTTTCAGTGAAAACATTTAAAAAATACAATCCTGATATAATATTTAAAGCCACAAACACTACCCTTTCCCGATACAACAAAAACACTACTCCCCCTATAACCTTCCACCAACTGTTCCTTTTTATTAAAAACACCCTACACAATCACAAATTTATTTACACAGATGGCTCAAAAGCCAATGATATAGTGAGCTACAGTGTTACCAATAATTCTTGCATTATCAAATCTGGACTTCTTCCCCACAACTCTTCCGTCCTCTCTAGCGAATTGATAGCCATTCATGAAGCTGTAAAAATTTACTCAGTAACACCAGGCAAATTTGCTATATGCTCCGACCCCCTTTCCTCCATTAAATCTATTACATATCCAAACAACTACTCATATTACCCCAATACAATAAGGAACATAATCCCAAACTCTATCCAAAAATTAAAAAAAATAAACTAATTTGGATCCCGAGCCCCATCGGTATAGAAGGCAATGAGAGAGCAGACACAGCAGCAAAGAACACGCACAAATATCCCCTAATATTCACAGACAACTTTAACACCAAAGATATCGCAAAACACCTTAACAAATATTATACTGACAAACTGGAAAAATTACAAAGACAAACTAGCCATTGGTACAAACAGATATCACTAAACACCCCAACAAATTTTTCTTTTAAATCCACAAACCTCAATAGACAACAACAAATTATTATTAATAGACTACGCCTAGGACACACACAAGCTACAAACGCCCATTACATGAATAATTCCCTAACAAGCACCTACCCCTTTTGCAATACCTCAACGATAGACATCCAACACATTCTAATAGACTGCACTGCACTTTCCCTAACAAGATCTATATCCTTTTCCCATGAAAACCCTGTCCATCTCCTAGCAAATCCAACAACAACAAACTCAAACAAAATCCTCTTCTTTCTTGACAAAACAAAACTCATACACAAAATTTGATTTATAACAATATTTTATTAACACCTCAACAAATGTAATAATACAGATGAGCGGCAGACCGAAGCAGCTAATGCTCTTTCCCACAAGTTAACATCTGCTTTAAAGCATTTGGTAGCTTTCTATAAATAAATAAATATAATTTACTACCAAATTAATAAGCATAAACAGAATAATTCCAAGGATAATGCCGGCCAAGGATTGTGCCGACCACGTTAAACTACGTCAAGACAAGATCGTCTAATCCTGGGGAAAGTTTAAAGATGACGTCCTTATTACACCAAAACCAGCATCAATGGAAGTAAAGAAATATTATGATATTTCAATTAGCAGAAAAACGGTGTGAAGACGACTGAAAGAGGCAAACTTTGCTACATATGTGGCCTGTCCGATACCCTTTATTTTTCCTAAAAATAAGATAAAACGATTAGGATTTTCCTAATCATTTGTTCACAAGCCTCAATCCTTATGGAAACAGATTTTGTGGACCGATGAGAGCTCTTTTGAGTATCATGGTTAAAAAAAAATGTATTGCAGGCTACTTCAAAATATTCGAAAGAAAATAAGACCCGTATCTCAACGTATACAACATGGCGGCGGCAGTGTAATGTTTTGGGAATGTGTTTGCTTTAACGGGATCGGTGATTTGGTGCCCATCAATGGTACGATGAATCAAGGACACTACCTATGTATCCTGAATGACCACGCCTTACTTGCCGGCAACAGAATCATTGGGCAGGACTCCATGCCATAAAGCACAAATGATTACGAAGTTTCTGAAAGTTTTGGAAGTAAAATCATTGGATTGGCCGACCCAAAATCCCAATCTCAACATCATAGAAAACGTGTGAGTTTACATAAAACACAAAAGGAGTCCCAATTTAACAAGAACTCGTGAAGAGACAATTGCTGAAGTCGAAGAACTTTGGAAAAAAATTATTGTTGAAACGCTTCAGAACTTAAACAAATCTGTTCCAACACGATTGCAAAAGGTAATAAATGCCAGAGGAGGGTTTATTTTTCATTAATCAATTAATTTTTCTCGAGAGTTTCGGCAATTAATATAATTTTGCTAACATATTCTGTTTTGTCAAAATACTTTTGGCCTTCCACTTAAATGAAATTTAATTTTTATTTTATAAGATTAAAATAAGATATTCAAATAATTTAATGGGCAACTGGCAGGTAATTGTTGTTAAATTTACATATGAAGTGGATAATGTGCCACGCCCACCCATTCGCTATTTTATAGGGTATCAAAGTGGAAAATTTGATTTTTTTTGTATGAAGACAATTTTTTAAAAAATTTTTTATTTAATTTTTTATCTTTATTTTTATGTATTTGCTTAAATAAAAATATTTTGAATTCAAAAAAAAAAAAAATTAATTTTATAAAAAAAAATTTTGAGGTCAGTCAAATAAATAAAAATTTGTTGTCTTTTTTGTATTAGTATTATTAAAAAACCAATGTAAAGGAAAGATTTTTCATTCAATACAAAAAACATAAACAAATTCAAAATTTTAACCCTAATAAGCGTTTTTGCGCTTAAGTAAGACCAGATTTTTTGGTATTTTGGTATATTTTACCCCTGAGTTGCTTTGGTTTATGCCGTTGCATTTCCGCAGACGCAGCGTGACGCAGCCGATGAAGGTTGATTTTGGTCCAAAGAATATCCACAAAAGTCGTAGTCATAGTGAACTCGGTGGCTTTCATCGGCTTCAGAAGATATAGACTACTTTAGCCAGAAAAAAGTGAAAAAAATGGACACCTGGCAGGTAGCGATTTACCTGTGCAAGCCCAAACTCAACTGACGTTTTTTTCAGCTTATTTTACAGGCAATAAATGTATCTATCATTAAAGAAAAAACATGACGATAGGTAATCTACATTTTAAATAATGCTACCTGAAAGTGGACCAATATTCAATTTTTCTCCAATGATGCAAAAATGGAAATATTTTTCAACTTTGAATACTCCTATCTTCTACAAAAAAATCCTAAATTTGATTTTATTTAAGATTCTTAATCCTTGGGAAATTCTCTGTCGATTAAGTATGGTTAAAATCGTTTTTGCGGCATCGATTTTTTGGTTTTTGCAACGGCTTTTGTTCTAGAGGCGCTACTGTGCGTCCGTTAGCGAGACTATTTCGGCCTTTTCATGAGGGACGCAATATTTTTGGGTGACCTTCGTTTTAGTGTCCGTTTTTGAGCATTTGGCGAACCTAATGCTAAAATTACGATTTTTTGTCCGTATTTAATATCTTTAGCGGGCATTTGTCGGATTCATCCGCTTAGGTCCGCATCATTGTCTGCTGGGTGTCTCCAGACTGAGTTTTATTAGAAATACATAATTTAATTCTGTGGTATTTTCTGAAAATGATGATGGTATAATAAGTATATTCTTTCAAGCCAGGCGATATATTTAATCGTTATCGACGTGGTCACACTGGTCACATAGCAGCTGAAATGTACAAATTGTGTTAAATAGCATAAAAAAATTCAAAACAAACCAGTTCCTGGCAATTTAGTGCGGCACCACATACTGTTTGCATCAGCGTAGGCCACCAGCAGAATGGGCGACTTCTTTAAATCGCTCAATCTCAACTATTTCACGTCCAGTGAGGAGAGCCCAGCTGCCAACGGGTCAGCAGGCGGTGGGGCAGGAGGAGGAGCAGCCATCGGTGGCAGGCTTGACAACGACTACGTGGGACAGAGCCTGGAAGTTGGTGGCCATAAGCTGCGCACCAAGTGTGTCATCGCCGAAGGTAAGCGGCTTGGTTTCGCAGGCCAGGCCAACAGCGTCTAGGGAAAAAAATCAATGGAAATAAAAATCAACACTTCCTGTATGGGTCACATTCACATTTTGTAAACTCCGACCCACGATGTTAGGCAAACGGGATACCTAGGTCTGTGTTTTTTCACTGCAATGGCTAGGTACTTCCCTAACCACTAATTGCTTGCACAGCATGAGTCATGTGATCGTGTTTTTTACGGCATGTCCTCTAAGAGTGACTGCAGCCGTGTAAAACTAGCACATTGTGATCAGGCTTATGAACTCCCCTTTTTTGTTTGTAACCATAAGAAGAAACTCCACTGTAATATGAATATTCATAAAAGCAACCCCTTATCAGCGCCGCGTTATCTATTTCCTCTCCTTCTTCCATCCACCAGGCGGATACGCCTTTGTGTACGTTGCCCAAGATGTGCAAACTGGCACTGAGTACGCCCTCAAGCGTCTAATCGGCGCTGATCAGCAGGCGTGCAACGCCATCATTAATGAGATCAGTATCCACAAACAGCTTTCGGGCCACGGAAACATTGTCACTTTCGTGGGGTCCAGCTACACCGCCCCGACACCTCAGCAGGGTGCCCAGTACCTCCTTCTTACGGAACTGTGTAAAGGTAAGCATCCCGATATAATAGCTGACCATTTATTAAAGTGCATATAAACTCTCAATTATAGGCGGCTCCCTGATAGATTGCTTCAATGCTGACACCCCAGCCTTTGATCCGTCTTTGGTATTACGAATATTCTACCAAATGGCGCGCGGTGTGGCCTACATGCACGCACAAGCGCCACCGATAGCCCATAGAGACATTAAGGTAGGTATTTATCCACTTATCACCGGCGCACTATACTTTACCGATCCTAATGATCGTTGCAGATTGAGAACTTTCTCATTGGAAACGATAATCAGATCAAGTTATGCGACTTTGGGTCTGCTACCAAGGAGGTGCTCGCGCCGACGTTCGAGTGGAGCGCGCATCAGCGAAATATGCTGGAGGATCAGCTAAACACTGTAACGACACCCATGTACCGAGCTCCGGAAATGCTTGACACCTGGTCCAACAACCCAATCGGCCCCAAAACTGACATCTGGGCTCTGGGCTGCATCCTTTACTTTCTCTGCTATCGCAGGCATCCTTTCGAAGATGGTGGGAAACTGCGTATTATTAATGCCAATTACATTCTTCCACCAGATGCACGATATCAGTGCTTCCGCGATATCATAACGGGTTGTTTTAAAGTGAATCCCGCCGAACGCTTCGACATTGCAACGGTGCTTGAGCGGCTCGCATCAATCGCTGAAACAAACAATTGGTCCCTTAAAGGACCTCTAAATTTGAGGGGCATTCCGATCGAGTTGTCTTCAGCCGAGAGTCCCTCTCGAAAGATGTCCGTTCAATCTGAATTTTACCCTGAGACTTTAGCTGCTGCGCCCCGAGTAGCGCCTACCTCTACTTCCACGCCATCCTCCAGCAACGGACACGGTAGCCTACTGTCGTCTCTGCGTGGAGGCGCTGGAACACTGTTTAAGAACATTAAGGATACATCCACAAAAGTAATGCAAACAGTGCAACAATCAATTGCTCGTAGCGATCTTGACATCAGTTATATTACCTCCCGCATCCTGGTGATGCCTTGCCCGTCCGACGGCTTTGAGTCGGCCTACAAAACCAACAACATTGATGACGTTCGCCTGTCATTAGAGGGTCGCTTTTCCCCACAAAAGATAAGCATTTACAACTTTGGCCAGCGCTCAGTGCCCCGATTACCGCCACCCGTGCGAACAGTTGAAGCGGGGTACGTGTTCGGATGCCCGCAGGCTCACGCTCCCAATCTGCAGGTATGATAATGTATTTAGTTTTCTAAAAATCTCGGATTGTACATAAAAGTTATAATTAAATAACGAATGCAAAAGATAATAACGTCTGGGAAGTGTGAAAAATACCCATCGGCACGTCGATAACAATTGCAATTATTATAATCTAATCCTATATAATTTAAAATGAATTACTTTCATATTCATTTATTTTTACAGTTTTACATTTTTACACGTAAAGTAAAATTTAATTTATAATCAAATTATAATATTTTCTCTAAAAATACCCCAACTGAAATTAGAATACCCTGCAAGGGTATAAATATATTGAATACCAGACGTGTCTGAGGCCAGATTCGAGTTCAGCATCGAAATCATTCCGAAAAGTATATTCTGGTTTCCGGTTCTAAAATGCTGTTTTTTTTTTTTTTTTCTTACAAAAAAATTAAAAAGGAAAGTTATTTGCTGCAAAGTTATTTTTTACTGAATTTAGAACCAAACAGAGAAGCAATAATTTATATTTTTATAATTTATGCCCAATTTTTGACACTAACCACATGCTACCACCAAACTAAAAACGTTCAGAGGATTCCCTGTACGACTAAATGACTGACTTACTGAAAACATCGGAATACTTACCAAATATTTTCTGCGGTTTAGGTAACGACCCAAAAAAAGTAGGCGACTGAATTGCTATCACGTTTTCAATGTCAGAGTGTGAAGAATTGAGAAAAATGTGGAATAAGAGCAAAAACAATACTTAATAGGGTCTTCCAACAGAGATTCATCCAGCTTCCTTCATCCATTGGTCATCCAAATCTTATAGGGTCTTCTAAGAGAGACCCATCTATCCGTTGAACTAACCAAGCATAAGTTTTTGTCTTTTCGAAATTTTTCATTTTGTTAGTAATTAAGAGATGGTTCTTCGGTGCAACTCTGAATTCTTTTTCTCGGTACCATTCACAAAGAAAATGTAAAGATGGCCCGTAACAATTGGAATATAAAAGGCGACAAGTTTAACAGAATGCCCAAGAAACGCGTCAGTGTTTTCCGGTGTATTCTTTCCAAAAATGTCTGCAACTGTTATTGTTTAATAAAAAAAAAGCTTATTTCTACTTTATTTTTAATATAAACTTTCTCACATATCTCAGGATGCACCTGGGGAAAGAAACACAATTCTGGATTTGACGTCGAATGTCTCTTAAGCTATTGTACATACCAAGATAATTTTTTTGTCATCTTATTAGTTGATAAAAGGTCTTTCAGATTCGATTTTTTTTTTAATTTTAGATCAAATATTTA
>VNJR01006924.1:0-18602 GCA_008042585.1 Drosophila punjabiensis
GTATAACTATTACTTTCATGACCTACGCAAAGAGGAGCATACTCTGGACCGCCTGCACAGCCGGGAAGGGGGTGTCATGGTGTGGGGGGCCATATCGTACTTGGCACCTGCGAGTTGCAGTTTTAAACATCGCGTATGAATGCCGAAAACTACAAAAATGTTTTGATAACGGAAATGCAAAACCTTTTCCAAAACTTGAAGTGGAGTTTCCAGCACGACAATGCTCCAATTCACACAGCCCGGTCCGTGAAGTCGTGGATTGTAGCTCAAAACGTTGATGTCCTTGAATGGCCACCATACTCTCCCGATCTCAATATCATCGAGAACGTCTGGGGTTGGCTGGCTATGAGTCCGGAAAACAGTACAAAACAAAAACAGAATTGATAGATGGAATAAAACACGCTTGGAGCACCATTTCATTAAATTACTTAGATCAGCTGTACAAATCTATTCCTAATCGAATTTTCGAAGTAATTTCCAACAAAGGCGGATCCACACATTATTAATTAATCATTAAGTTTGTTTAAAAAAGAGTATTTAAGTATTAAGTCGCATAATTGTTGCTTTAAAAACAATTTATAATGAATTTATGTCAGATGGCGCTATCCTGATGACCAATTTTATGTTACGTTTTTCTTGAACATTTTTCTAAAAAATTCATTAAAATCTTATCTTAAGCGTTATATGATTCAAATTAGTTTCATTTTAAAGTAAATTCATTGCAGTTTATTAAAAAAATTATTGGATCAATGTAGCTCAATGTGTTTACCGAAAAAAAATCACTAATGTTGAGTTAGATGGGGGGCGCTAACCTGATGACGCGCAGTGTATGTATGTATATTGTTATTTCACCTGGTATTATATGGTCCGAAATGACTCCTTCATTGCACTTTTTGCTGACTGAAATTATAGCACCTTGCCCGCATACAGAAATGTGATTGTATTCGTTGGAATTAAGGGATTTTAGGGCAAGTATGAAACGGAATTTTCTTACAGATCATTATATTAAACACACAAAGAACGGCAGGGAAAACAATATAAATACATATGCATACAAGTTTGTTCTGGCGACGCATTCACTTAATATGTTTTTTATATTGAACTGGAAGGCAGTTGTTTGTAAGTTATGAGGATTCAATTGGTTTATTTTAAGCAGCTCGCTTAACAGCGAGGTATTTCGTGTAACAGTACACTCAAACCAACAAAAAAGCGCAGATTTATTCCGCGAAATGCTCTGGTGTTTCTGGACTTTTTTTTGAACCGAACGCGGCAGCGGACAAAAACAAAATGCAGGGCGGCGAGAGAGAAGTCAAGAAGAAGCAGGCTATGAAGAAGCAAAAAAAGATCCAAAAAAGCAGCAAAAGATAAACAAAAGTTATGAGTTGGAAATAAACCAAAAATTTTGATGCTTCTCAATGAGCGCGCGTGCCTGATTCAGTTCTGTATTTTACATATCTTTCATTACGTTTTCTTATGGTGCGCCGTTTTCAAACAAATCTATTCGTTTATTTTTAGCTGAATTTGAAATTCTTCTTCAATAAAAATTGACCAGTGTTTCCACTTCTCCTGGGTGGCCGCACCCCCGAATATTTTCTATTTGCTGCGCTGATTGTAAAATTGAATGGGTTAGCTTAATTTATATAGATGCACTGCAGTACCAAAACTCATCAATAGGTCAAATTCATCAACAGCCGACGAATAGTAGCGCCTCTAGAACAAAAGCCGTTGCAAAAATCAAAAAAGTCGATGTCACTAAAACGATTTAAACCATACTTAATAATTTCCCAAGGATTAAGAATCTACAATAAAATCCATTTTTTTTTGAAAGATATGAGCATTCAAAGTTGAAAAATATTTCCATTTTTGCATCATTGGAGAAAAAAATTGAATATTGGTCCACTTTCAGGTAGCATTACTTAAAATGTAGATAATCTATCGTCATGTTTTTTCCTTTAAATGATAGATACATTCATTACCTATAAAATAAGCTGAAAAAAAACGGCAGTTGAGTTTGGGCTTGCACAGGTAAATCGCTACCTGCCAGGTGTCAATTTTTTTCACTTTTTTCTGGCTAAAGTAGTCTAAATCTTCTGAAGCCGATGAAAGCTACCGAGTACACTATAATTCCGACTTTTGTGGCTATTTTTTGGACCAAAATCAACTTTCATCGGCTGCGTCACGCTGCGTCTGCAGAAATGCAACGGCATAAACCAAAGCAACTCAGGGGTAAAATATACAAAAATACCAAAAAATCAGATCTTAATTAAGCGCAAAAACGCTTATTAGGGTTAAAATTTTTAATTTGTTCATGTTTTCTTTGTATTCAATGCAAAATCTTTCCTTTACATTGGTTTTTTAATAATACTAATACAAAAAAGTCAAAGAAATTTTTTTTTTATGGTCAGCCAAAATTTTTTTTTGATAAATTAAAATATTTTTTTTGCATTCGAAATATTTTTATTTAAGCAAATACATAAAAATAAAGATAAAAAATTTAATAAAAAAATATTTTTTAAAAATTGTCTTCATAGAAAAAAATTGATTTCTCCACTTTGATACTTCGATAAAAGGGTGAATTAGTGGGCGTGGCACCTTATCCAATACATATGTAAATTTTACAACAATTTCCTGCCAGTTGCCGTTAATTGATAATTAATTGAATATCTTATTCGGTTCAAAAGTTATGAATTTTGCAACGTAAAATGAGAAAAGGCGTTACTGTGCGACGTCGATTTTGACCGAGCCGACGCATCATTGAACCTCTCTATTGCACCTCTGCGGCATGTAAAAACGCAAAAAGATATAGAATCAAGTAAATTTAGTCCAGAAATGCTTGAATTATCAGAAATTTCTTTAATATAGGCCTATTTTTTGAGGAAAAAGTACTGAAAAAATCAAAATTAAAAATAACAAAAAAAGGAAGCTACCTTCGGAACGCCGAAGTTGGTATACCCTTGCAGATTCCAATTGATTGAATTATAATCTATCCCAATATAATATAATATGAACTTCTTTCATATTCATACAATTTTTAGAGTTTACATTTTAGTTAAATTTTTACATGTTAAGTAAAATATATTTTTTCTCCACATTTACCGATCGTTTGTATGGCAGCTCTATGATATAGTCGTCCGATTCTTATGAAATTAACAACAAAATTCTGAAAAATATGAAATACTAGAATCTCAAAGGAGTAGAAATAAGGTTGAAAATTGGCAAAGTTATAATTTTTTTCTGAAAATTTCACGACCGTTCCTATGGCAGCTATATGATATAGTAGTCCGATTTTTATAAAATTAAATCGAAAAATCCGAAACAACATATTAAGCTCATAACCAAGATTTTATCAAGATATCTTAAAAAACAGTGAAGTTATAATTTTTTTTCAACAAATTTTACGGATCGGTTGTATGGCAGCTATATGATATAGTTGACCGATCCTGCTCGTTCCGACTTATGTACGAGTGAGAGTATATAGAAGACTATCTGCAAGGTTTCATTCAGATAGCTTCAAAACTGAGGGACTAGTTTGCGTAGAAACGGACAGACGGACAGACGGTCATGGCTAGATAGACTCGGCTGTTAATGCTGGTCAAGAATATATATACTTTATAGGGTCGGAGATGACTCCTTCACTGCGTTGCAAACTTCTGACTGAAATTATAATACCCTGCAAGGGTATAAAAATTCAAATTTAGCTGCTACAAACCGTGCGCGCTACAGTTGGTATATTATTTGGTATGTATGGATATTTTGGTATATTTTACCCTGAGTTGCTTTGGTTTATGCCGTTGCATTTCCATCATTCCAGTGCTGTTCACGTCACTCGTCAGGCGCTCCCCGGCCTTCGTCAGTCTCTTGACGGCACACTTCAGCATGCTACGGCTCTCCTCATCGCTCCAACGCCACAGCATCTACGTACTCCGGACCCTCGAGACCGGATTAGATAAAAGGCTTTGATGTCGTTTCGCTCGCACTTACTAAATTGAACCCCTCTCACTCCCACTGATTGCTATGATTGTAGAGGAACCAGATTTTTGCCTACGGGACTACCTTGTATAATTGTATCAAGTTCTAGTCTCTCCAAACTCAGTAGAGACGGAAATTCATGACCCCATTTCAATCTACTGGCCAGCTAGGAATGGTCGATGAAGACGGAGCACACAAGAACGAAATTTACTAGCCCGTATATAATAAGAAACGGACCGCAGAGCGGATCTCCAGGAGTAAAAAAGACATCAAGAGGGTTACGGCAGCCCGGCACTCAACCAACTTAGAGCGCGTCACTTTGGGGCTCACTAGGAGAACTTGGAAACCAGTCAGTGGCTGCCACCAGCTCAGGGCACTAGGGAAAATTTGAATTCAGTCAGACTGCCATCCTAGCTTACCTCAATAACACGTGCTGGTACTTAAGGGAGGCGCTAACTATTACCTACAAAGATGTGGCAAAAAACGGAGATCAGCTCTTGTTGAAAGGCAGGAGGGTAACCTCACCGCTTTAACCTACCTACCTACCTTGAACCGGGGGTTCTAACGGGTCGATCTAAATTAATCCACTATTTAAGAAAATTAGAAAAGCCTATAAGAGTAATCATTTTGAGCCTTTTGCGCTTAATACAATCTTTTTTGTGTTTTTTAGTTTTCAGTTTAAGCTTTCTTGCTTGCTCTTTTCGTTTAATAAAATGAAAACTTCCTTATTGGGTTCAATTTAAATCTTATGAAAGAGCAGTGGCAAATAACATAACCGGTTCATTTGCTGAGTTATAATTTCAAACTGATTTCATTTTATTTAAGTTTAAGATTAGGTAGGTAACATGAAATTCACATCAGATCTTATTTTTTAATAGACCAACGCAGTGTCCATTTCTCGACCTTACATGAGATCGGCTCTAGATGCAAGTGCGGATTTTCGCCTTCCCGATATACAGTATACAGTTGGGGAGATAAGCCCCCGCAAGAGTTCATTCTTAGATATGTATACATTGTCTTCGGCTCCAATGGCGTTTATTTTTAAATCTATGCTGCTAAACGCTTAACACTGCTCTGCTGCGGTGGCTCGATCGCTTTACATAGTCTTGTCTATATATATACTTCTTCATGTGTGAACACCTGATTTCCTAAAAAATTTTCGCCAGATGCGCTCGGCAACAAAGCTAAAAAAGGCCAAGAGATTTCCTCCAAGAACTACGTAGAACGCCAGCTGAAGATCCCCGATAGTTAAGACCCGAATGAGGTCCGACTCAGACTCAGCCTCGAGAATACTAAGTCGCATCTTAATGTCCACCCTTGATTTCTCATCTTGTATCCATTTGACAATAAGGCCCGTGCTTAAGAGCCTCAGAAGCAGGGCATTCACAGCATTCTCCCATGGAGAGTCTCTGGGCATCACATACGAGATTGTATAATATTTGGGACACTCTGGAACTACCCAAATCTGGCGGAGCAATATGAAGCGAGAGGACTCAAGCACCAGAGACGTATATCTGGAGACTCCGGCCTGGGCGCGATAACGTGCCACCTCTTCGATGACATCGGCGTGCAGGTTTTGGTTCCAGGTTAATTTATTATTAAGACTGGCGAATAGCGGGGAGGTCTCGCTGAAAAATAAATCATCCGCCATTGATGTGTATTTGTAGACTACCTTCAGGCCACTGTCGTCCAGCTCCTGCATCGTATTTATATCCTTGTAGTACAACGGATGTATGTAAACCGTGGCCAGGCTGGACTCGAAAATAGCTCCGAAAATCACACTGACCAGGCACAGGGATCCGATAAACATCCTTTCTGCGTAGCTCGCTGGCAAATGTGACAGATTAACGCGTACCCAAACTACCCAAGTGTCCACCACTATGGTCAGGGCCTGTCTCAGCAAGTGCTGATTTTGAAGACGCACAATCCTAAGCTTTAGATTGATCACCCTCAGAGCTAGCCATATCAGGGCGCAACCAAAGGCGGTTAAAATGAACCCCAACCAAATGTCATAGCCTACAGCGAAGATCGGGAGAATTGATTGTGGAATTCGGCTTGCTTTTGGTACATAAATGCACAGCTCATCGTCGTAAACAGCCACAGAGAAGTCCATGTACTGTTGCACCAGGTAATCCTTGACGAAAAACCCTGTAAGACAGATGTCCAGGCCATCGTTGATGATCGATCCTATGGCGCCATTATATGATCCATTGATATTACGTTCTCTGAAATCAGCAAAAGATTACATTAAAAAATGTTGCACGAATCTTACAATTTGATAAGAACGAACCACATAACAGAGAGTGCGAATAATATGTTTAAATTAAATTGAATTTAAAATTAACTAAGTGGTCCTACCTGGATTGATTCCAGATTTTTATTGGTTTTTTATACCATTGAAGGGAATTATAATTTTAGTCAGAAGTTTGCGACGCAGTGAAGGACCCGACTCTATAATGTATATATATTATTGATCAGCATCCAAAGCCGAATCGATTTAGCCATGTCCGCCTGTCCTACTGTCCGACATATTTTGATCCACTCTCTGTTATGAGCTTTTTATATTATTTCAGAATCTCGGATTTAGTTTTATAAAAATCGGGCTACTATATCATATATATTATATAATCGCCTGTTTTTCATTAAATTAAGTCCAAAACTCTGAAGTAATATAGAAAGCTCATATCCCAGCGTAGATGAGGATAAATATGTTGAAAAATGGTGAAGTTAAAATTTTGTTTCCCAAAATCTTTTGATCGTTTATATGGCAGTTATAATATATACACGTACGATCCATAGCGTTCCGACTTATATATTAGTGAGAGTATGTTGAAAACTATCTGCAAAGTTTTATTCAGATAGTTTTAAAACAGCTTCAAAACTAGCTTTCGTATAATCGGACTACGGACAGACGGACATGGCTAGATCGACTCGACTGTTGATGCTGATCAAGAATATATATACTTTATAGGGTCGGAAATATCTTTTTCACTGCGTTGCAAACTTCTGACTAAAATTAAAATACCCTGCAAAAGTATAAGAATCAGAAGTCCGATTTAATATATTATATAGCTGTCATTGGAACCATCGATAAATATTTAGAACAAAAATTTTGTCTTTATCACATTTGAACATATTTTTTGAGATATTAGCATTTATATGTATTTAATTTCATAAAAATCGAACGACTATATCGTATAGGTGTCATAGGAACGGTCGATAAATGTGGAGGAAAACGTAAAACTCTACATTTAAAAAATGTAAAAATAAAATGGTTAACTGTTAAAATAATATGAATATGAAAATAAGGCTTATATGGTTAGATTATTAATTATCCAATCGCAACCTGCAAATGTAATCAAACTTCAGCGTGCCAGAGTTAGCTTCTTGTTAACTGTAAATAATGTCATTTTGTGACTGGACAGTAACTTAAAAGTATATAGAGTTGTGGTACTAAATAAATAAATCAACTCAAATCAAGTAAAAGAAAATTTATATAAATATGTGTATAATGTAAAGACATAAAGTACTGGCATAAAATCTAACTTCAGCACGCCGAAGCTTTAAAACCTTGCAAATAGCAATAAGAACTGATCCATTTCGATTGGCCCTGAATTATAATACCTTTGTATTTATATGTGAACAGTCCCCTAAGATATGGATTTCACTTAAAATGTTAATAATTGCAATAACAAATTATTTATGAATTAATTAAAATGGGCTCCGTGCCTTTACTTACCCAAAATAGTTTTTATCAGGCTGCTGTAATAACATGGTGAAATTCAATCGCTCTCTGAGCATTTGGGCCACAAGGAAGTCCGCTCCTGTGACGCCCACCAGCAAGCCAGTTTCCTTGTCGAATTCCGGACGCGTGTAAACGGACTTGAACATCTGAATCCGCAAGGGATACCCACTCATGTCATGGAAAAGAAGTTTGTTCAAGGGTTCCGTTCCAAAATATCGCACTAATCGCCCAAAGGCCAAGCCACGACGCTGGAAAGGATTATAGATCCAAGCACCGTCTCTCGTTAAAAAGAAGCGATTATATATTTTGTGCATCATCCACAAGCGACGGCAGCAATTCTCCAAGAGAAGTTGTTCCTCAGGGGACAAGTCCCGCGTCTGGTCTTCCAGTATATAAAAGAATACCCCAGCCCTCTGAGTGGGCGCAGTTGGGCCGCGATTGGAAAGCAGATAACTTAAACTGGTCACAATCGCAAGGTTATCGCTGCCGAATGGATCCCCTACCCAATCCCGACTTTCCTCGTATCCCACGATACTCAAGGGCCTTTGCGATTTATGTAAGAACCACTGGACATACGGATTAGCCGCATCCTGTTGTTGTTTGCTCTCGCGGATCCAAATATCTAGTTGTGGCAAATCCCTGATGGGCTCCACCAGCAATCTATCCGAAATGGGTTGACCCACTGAACATTCCAGGAGGAATTTCAGGAAAGCCGAAGCAAGCACCGCCATTCGCCACCGTTTTGTTAGCACAAATGACTCGCGAAGTTGACCAGCAGTTTACTTTCATGAATCTCCCTCAATCCTGTTCCTATTCGAATCTGAAATTTCCCCCACTCTACTCCGATTTATATTTTGACACCTGCAATTTTGTTTGTTTGCTCACGCGCAATTAGACCTTCGTTATGTTAGCTATGTGACTGTACACCTGCTTGGCAAATACAATTATTATACCCTGTAGTTGGGGTGTCTAATGTAGATAAGGAGCGGCTCAACGAAAATACCCTGAGACCTTTTGAACCAAAAAAAAAAAAAAATACACAAATATAGTAAATAAAAGATATGGGTTGGCTTTCAAAAGCTTCAGAAATTTCAATTGTTCACTAGATATCGATGCCAAAGGTAATTTAAAAATTCGTCGACCACTTGAAAAATGCTTATATCCCTTTTTTTTCTGATCCGATTGTTTTGTGTCTTTTCAATCGCGTTTGGTTTGCATAATCAAGTTGACCTCAAGGCCAAGGAAAAATAATTGTAGATTTTCCGATCCTGAGAGTATCAGCGGGCAAAGCTGTGGAACATTGGTAATGTGTTTGACACAAATTCAAATTGTTAAAACATAAGAACATGAATTTTATACATACTAGATACATAGATAAATTTAGCTATTGATTTATATTGAATGTTCAGCATAGGCACATAAGGAACCATTTTGTAATAGTTCACGATTTCTGTTCCATAATTTTTGTTGTTATCATTTGCATGAATACCAAACGACTGTCCACCACTAATAGCACCAGTTTCTTGTAGGATAAAATGCTTTTGGCTTCATCTCACAATTTCCTTTTGGCTGTTTTGGTCTCTACCTTGTCGTACCACATGCCATCAACATTTTACCAACAATATCAACGATTTATTTGATGAATTACTGCATGAGACCCTGCAGTACTATTCATGGCTCCGCGCAATATGTACATACTTATGTTTCTAAGAAAGTCCCCAAAAAAGAAACGAAGAATTTGTATTTAATTAAACAACAACGATTTATTTTATTTATTTATCTAAAGCTAACAAATAGTTATAAACTAAGAGCTAACTAAGGGTAAAGAGCCATAGCAGCTAAGGCCTTCGGCTCGCGGCTTCTGTTGGTTTAATTGTATTTACAGTAATTACATTGATACAATGAATAGTTATTTACAAAAGGATATCTTAAACATACATGGGTGGAATCATACATAATTATTAATTAATTATTACATAATATACTTACAATGACTTCATATTTTGTAGGTAATTTTGCAATGTTCTAGGAACTAGAGGATGTTTTTGGAGTTTTTGTTTGAGGGGTGGGCTATTGTGGAGATAGGGTTAGGGTTGTTGTGTAAGAAACGTTGCGTGGTAATGGTGGGGCAAGTGCAAATGATATGTCGAAGACTCACTTCGGCATTGTTGCACATTGGGCACAGGTTGTTTTTTGTTTTGTCAAGATAGTGAGAGTTTGTTAAGTATGTGTGTCCAAGTCTGAGTCGGGTGATAATGATTTGCTCTCTTCTGATTAGGGCAGAGTTTTTAAAGGGCTGGTTTGTTGTTGATAATATAGCGATTTCTTGATACCAGTCGGACGTATGCAGTTTTGATTGTTTTTCTAGTAGTGTTAGTTTTAAAAAATGAGTTATATCGTTTGAGTTATAGTTAGCGGTGTAGGTTAAGGGGGATCGTTTCCGTTGCCCATTATTCCCATGCGGCTAGGGATCCAGATCAGTTTAAATTTCGGAAAGTGTTGGGTGATCATGTTCCTTATGGAGGCTGGGTAGTGAGCGTGGTTGTTTTGATAGGGAGTCGGTGCAAATGGCATATTTGCCTGGCAATTTGGTGTAAATTTGCATGGCTTCCTGAATCGCTATTATCTCACTCGAAAGTACTGAGGAGTAAATAGGTAGGAGTCCGATTTTAATTATTTCGCTTTCACTTGTGATGCTGTAGGTTGTTATGCCGGAAGATTTTGAACCGTCTGTATAGATAAAGGTGTGGTTGGGGTAGGAGGGAGGTGTTTGTAGCTTTGAGGACATTTGACATGTTAAATTTCTTACAGGTATTTTTCTTTATTGAGAGGTAAGGGATGGAGTTAGACTTACATATCTTTACTTTTCATCTACTGGGGTATCTATAGGTCTTTTTTGCGGGTTTGGTGAGGAATTTTAATGGTGTATCTTTAGCTTGGATTAAGTTTTTGGAGAGTTTGTCGATGAGGAAGTCTCTTTTGTGCTCTATTGTATTAAAGCCGGCTTCTGTCAGTAAGTTGTTAATGGGTGTGGAGCCGAATGCTCCCAATGCTGATCTAATTGCGGAGTTTAGTGGGGTTTTTAGGCGATTGAGTTGGGATTTGGGTGCGCGTCCATATATAGAAAGGCAGAAGTCTATTTTTGATACCAAAATTGATTTGGCAATTTGGATTAGCGTTGTTGTGTCGGTGTTATATTTGAGAGAGGAAAGTTGTTTTATTATCCCTAGAGGTTTGGCAAGTTCAGTTTTCAGTTTGTTGATATGGGAGTTCCAGTGGTATCTATTGTTTATTGTAAGTCCTAAGATTTTAAGGGTATTTGTCGTCAGCGTAAGCGCATAGTTTAATATCTTTTGAAATTGATATGATATTAGATAATGATAATTGTATGCAATAAGGAAAAGAATTACTGAAATGGGTGAGCCTTGTGGTATGTCATTGTTTAGGGGGAATGTATCTGAGAGACATTTTCCAGATTTGGCTATGATTTTTCTGTTCGTCATATAATTTTTAATATAGTTTATGGTTTTTTGTCCTATTTTCCAGTTGTGTAGTTGGTGAATGAAATGCTTTAGTGAAAACCAGCGATATGTTTGAGAGGTGTTTTTTTAAGGCAATGGATCTGTAGGCTAGGTGGTCTACGTAGAGTAGACAATCCAGTACAGATTTGCCTCTTTTGAAGCCGAATTGGCTGTTGTGAATGAGGTCGTTATTTAAAACGAACCACCACAGTCTTTTAGCCACAATTTTGTCCAGGACTTTAGCTAGACATGGATTTAAGGAGATGGGCCTGTACGATGTTACATCCGTTTTTAGGGTAGAACGAGACCAAGTTTAAATGATTGTGGGATGTGAGTGGAGAGAATGATATTGAAATGGTTGATTATTCTATATTTAACAGCAATAGGTAGGTTTTTTATCATTGGGTAGGAAATTCGGTCGAAACCTGCCGTGTTGCCTCTTAAGGAGTTTAGAGCGGCTGAGAATTCTATAAGGGGTATATCTTTTTCTATTTCTATGGCTGTTCTAGAGGGCTGGTGCGTGGTGTTGGTATTCAGGCTGTATTTTTTGAGTTGGAATTGGGAGGAGAAATTGTTGTTTTATTTTACTGTTTTATTTTGGTGAACCCCAGTAGGGGTACCAACTGTTAAAGTCGCCCAGCACTAGCGTGTGGGCGTTTTGCGGGTCAAGGATGTTTTTAAGATTTTTAGAATTAAACGTTTTGGTAGGAGATATGTAGGCAGATATTATGTAGAATTGGATTTTAGAGTGGATGTTTACTCCGACTGCGTCGAAGTCTGTGTTCAGTGATATTTGGTTTTGGGTGATGGAATTATGGATTAGGAGGGCAGTGCCGCCAAAGCTATTGCTGTTGTTGACGCTGGTGTAAAGTGTGTAATTGATTGGGGTGGGGAGTGAGGAGAGGTTTGATAAATGGGTTTCTTGTAGGGCTATAATGTGCGGGTTTGAGATATTATTAACATATGTAGTTCAGTATAATTGTTTCTATAGCCGTGTATGTTCCATTGTATAACTTTAAGCATATCGATTTAATTAATATAAAGGTGTACTTATATATAAAGATAGATGATGATAGTGTATGATAACTAGTTGATAACTGATCTGAACTTATAGCGGAAATGGATTTAAGTGTTGCTCTAGTCATATTTGAGTTCTGTTCAGTTTTCAAGAGTCGTTTGGTCCTATTCGATGTGTTTAAGGGGAGAATTTTTGTTGATTTCTTTGTGATAGGGTCGGGCTGGGAGGTGCTGGGTGTTTCCAGTTCTGCTGGCATGGGTTCGTCTGAGATGAGGTTCGTTGCGGTGGGTAGGTCGAATTCGTTTGGTGTGTAGCTTACTGTTTTTCTGCTAGTTGTTTGGGTTCCGTTTGATGTGTTTGATTTAGCTGCTGAGAAGTATAGAGAGCCATCGTGGTGTCGTTTTTTGTAGATGGACCAGGCTGACCTGGTATCGACTTTCTCTAGCGTCTCGATTGCCTGGACTTCCTTGTTGGACAAGAAAACTGGGCATGATCTGTTGCGGGCGTGGTGATTTGTCCCGGGAAGCTTATTAGTGGTGCAATTAAAGCAGTTTGGGGCGTTTTGGTATACTTCTGCGTTGGTGAGATTTACGTGGGCTGGGAGTCCACAGTTTGCACAGGTTGGGGGTTTCTTGCTCTACTTAGAGCTATGACCGTAACGGAGGCAGTTGTTGCAGCGCATTGGGGTAATAGAGTTGAGGCTTCGGTGTTCAGTAATTTTGATGGGTATATTTTAGGATGGTATATTTGTAGGCATGGTAAATAGTTTCATTAGTTTTTCGGCTTGTGATTTGTTTTTGGTTTTAATCAGTAGATTGCCGTCCTTGGTTTTTTTGCAACTAATAACTTCCCCTTGAATCGCGAAATCGATGGTCTTTTTGACGATGAATGGTGATATCTCAGTTAGGTGTTTGGTATGTTTCCTCCAAATGTCCGGAGGTTCGAACATGTTTGGGGTCAACAAACTATATGGTTGCTTAAAGTTGCCGAAATTGTTTGCTACTTCGCTCGAAATGTAGATAAGAGGTCTCTATTTTGTCGTCTGCTTTATGCTTGGATGCTGCGCTACGTAACCGTTTCGCGGAAAACACTTCCAATCGCTTGGGCTGTCGAATGTGAACTGGAAACAACAACGATTTTTGATAACATTTTATTAAATTTCCAAAAAGCAGAAATGATGGACGAGTCCAAACCTTCGATCTTGGGATCTTATTTTGCTAGAACCTGAATAATCGAAGAACAGTTCATTTTTCTCATCTTCATTTGTTCTTAGATTAGGCCTATTTACACTTGGCTGCGCAATTGCGTTGCAGGACAAACTCGGTTTTTTTTTTACATAGTTTGTATAGGGAGCTAGTGGTGGGAAAAAGTTGCATACAAGTTGCTTCCAAGTTACGTTTGTACGATAAAAACTAATTTTTATCGATATCGAACAAGTTTCACCACCAATTCTAAAAAAAACCGTGGCAACTGACAGATGAAGCAAAGAAGAAAGGCACTTCTCTAGCTGTGGGCCGAAAATGTGGAAGGATCTCGGAAGAACTCCATCTATAAGGTGATGGCCTCTTTCCAGAATCTCATGAAAGCATTTTTGGAAACCCTTACAAATTAGCGTTTGTTTAAACTAAAGAAAAATTTTAAAGTTAATACACAATCAACAAGTATTTATTAAGTATTTCCAGCTAGAAAGGCAACGTTTTCTTCTTGCTTTACGGTTACCGTTACCCTCTCTTTGGTGAAGAAATCAGATTTATACTCGTCACCAAGAGTTTTGATATTCCACGGCAAAACTTCAATAAAGTCTGGCACAATATTGTATCTGTAACCGCCAAAGATTCGAATAAATACTGTCAACTAGCTGTCAAACAAACTAAATAACGCAACTTTTTCCAGTAGAAACACCTATTCTGCATTTTGCGTTTCATTCGATAACGATAGGTAACGCACGATAGTGTAAAAAGAACGTTAGATAAAACATTAAATATTTCAAATAATAATTCAATGTACCTCGGCATTTTGAAACGAGAAACTGCTCAACAAGTTGTAATGAATTATTATTATTTTTGACGTTTAGTAAACTAAAATGTAAAACAATATAAAGTAAAATGTAAAAATAAAAGGATAGTTTGCAGTTAAATCTGTGTTTGAAGAACTGCACGTGTGGTAAAAATTATAGGTGTGCTCAATTGGTCTTTTTCAACTTTACATTGTTTTATTCATTCTCAACCAATCACGTTTTTTTCGTTAGTTATAATTAATGCCTTAAACAAAAGAATAACTAAAAATGTGCGTAAATGCTTTAATACTACCTGGACAAAAAATTTGATGTAAAAGCATAAATAAGTCGATAATCCACTAGTCTTGGACTGTATCCATTCGCATTGGCAGCGAGAACATCAATCTACGAAAAGTTCCAAATGGAACATTGTACCATGCCAGAGTTGGCTATTATTTTCACAAAAAGTCTTTTAAAACTCTCTTTTGAAATTGCCGATCAAAGTGAAGGCAGTTCTAGCAATAATTTCTGGTAGTTTTGCTACCGACAATCGTCGTTTAAATAATTATAATAAATTATACAATTTTATTTCTTTTGGGAGTCGTCGAATGAACCTTCGCTCTTCCGCACTGCAGTGACGCCCACGACTCAACTAAAAATATTTTACTGGTTTTTAAGTCTCTGCATAGGTTTGTTTTTCGAATACCTTACATCCTGCAACCAAATGATTATCTTAATTAATTAGATAGCGGGAGGTAAATGTTTTTTCTATATCTGCCATAGAAACGGACCGAATTTTTTGTAGAAAAAATCTTAGCTCTGACAGTTTTCAACATATCTAAATCTTTTCTGGGATATGAGCTCTTTGTATTATTTTAGAGTTTTGGCTTTAATTTTATGAATAACGGACTATTGTAGCATATTGCTGGCATAGGAAAGATTGGTGAATATAACGAAAAATCTAAAACGGCAAATGTAAAACATGTAAAAAACGTGAAGAAAATGTAATATAAAAGTATCTACAGAGGTAGTCAAAAGAATTTGCGCAACGAACAAATTTTTGCATATCCGAACTTCTTTAAGTTTTTAGTCTTGTTTTTTATTTTGATAAAAATGGATTTTATCGCGTAGCTTGATATATGCAGAAGCAACACATAGGACAATGGTAGAAGCAAAATAATAGATAAATGAAAGCCGTCCAATGTATTTTTACACATTTTATGCGCAAGGCATTTGCCTTAATTAATTAATAATTATTCTTGGAATGTTTTTAAATAGTCGCGGTGGTTTTCCTTTTTTGAAGTTTTAAGAAGATTACGGTTGCACAATTTACAAAAAATATGTATAAAATTGCTGAATATGAAGGATAAATTCGCCAAACTTTGAAATGAACCCGTGAAAATGTAAAAATGTAGTATTTAATTTTAAAACTGTATACTATATAATATTAAATAAAAGTAATAAAAAAATCGGTGCGCTAAGTCATACAAAATCGCCGAAATATCATAAAAAGCTTATTGGTATAAAGACTAGTGATAGTACACTCCACCGATGATAAAATAAAGTGAATATCGGAATGTTCCTTGTCTGCAATATAAATTATGTTACTCTAGTAAAACAAGCAAAATGCCATGTATTTCTCTAGAGTATACTGATAAGCTAAAAAAGTTTGGAACAATGTTTTATGAATTAATTTGACATTTATTTAATATACAACAGTAACGTAGGAAGGAAAAGGTCCAACTACCCATCAGATTTTTAGGATGCTCAGTCAGGTATCTTATTTTCGATTTTGGGATGGGATACTCGGTAATATTACTCGAAATTAGTCAGAATATGCTTATATTTTGAAAGATCTTCGCTTTTTGTTTCTAATTAGACACTGATTATTGTCTGTGTCGTATAAATGTATAAATATATATTCTAGCATGGTGCCCGCAGCTTTGCTAGCGGTGGATAATTATATTTATAATAATATATTTGGCAGATAGCTATGCATATCTGTATATCGCTCATTCGCATTTATTTTCAACCAGCAAATCCAATGTAGATGTTCTACTACATGGCTGGCGGTCAGGTTGCCGCCCATCTTACGCCATCTGAGCGTCGGATCTGCTCCCGGCGTCTCCCTCATGACGGATGCTGCCATGTTCCTTACCGCATCCCAATTGGATGGGGTCTCCAGCATACACACGATTATATTCTCGGGTAGAAGTCGGCGGTTTGCTGCTGTCTCCAAAACAGTTCTTTCCGCGGAAAAGCGGGAACTCGAAAAACGCGTGTTCTGCGTCCTCCATGAATGCGTTGCCGCAGTGGTCGCAGTATGGGTCTGTCTCGTGCTTTAATCTGTGTAGATAAGCCTTAAAACATCCATGGCCTGTGCGCAGATGCGCCGTGTAGATGTCTACCTGTCTGTGACGTCCATCTCATTTGCCACAGTAAAATAGTCTTGCTTTGCTGGGCTCTACTTCCCGAGTTACGAGTCCTGCCCTCCGCTGCCAGTAGGTCGATCGGGATCGTTCCAGCGACCACCAGTGTAGCTTCTTCTGAAACCGCGCACAAACAGATGGAGATGCGCAGTTCGGAGCATCTGTATACTATCTTGTATTGGCGGCTGTAGCTCGCAGTCAGCATGGTATCCGCCCATATTTGCGCACCATACAGTATGGTCGACATCACCACTGTTGATATTAGCCGTCTACTGTATTGCCTAGGACCGCGAGTGTTGGCCATGGATTGCTTGACCGCTGCGACTCCAGGTGACTCTTGCATTCCAGCCTGTGGTCGATCAGAACTCCAAGGTATTTGAGCGTTGGGCTGGATGGTGGTCGAGCCGACCCGGAAGACCACCTTCTCTACGACTTTACGGCTATTATCAGCACTGCCTCCGTTTTCTGCTTGGCAAGAGAGAGCCAAGACATCAGGATATCTATCGCGTAAGTGCATTTGGCAGAGACGTCGGCCAGGTGTTTCTCCACCGTGACCAGGGCGATGTCGTCTGCGAAACCAACTACGGAGCAGCCTTCGGGCAGTGACAGCCTCAATATTCCGTCATACATGACGTTTCATGGGAGTGGCCCAAGGACAGAGCCTTGGGGTACGCCTCCTGCTACGTGATGTTCCTGGTTACCGGCGGCTGAGTTGTACAGCAGGATGTGGTCCTTAAAATAGTCGACAATCAAGTGTATGAGATAACCAGATACGCCGCTGCGCTAGAGTGACATGCAGGGTGCATACAAGGCAGTATTTTTTGGATCGCGCTTTCAGAAAGCTTTCGGATACCATGCTGGTGGCTTGATAAGGCTCCACGCACCTCGATTTCCCTATCCAGCTTATGGCACAAATGTTTTCGAACATTTTGGTCAGCATACATAGTTGCCGATATAAGGACGGGTCATCGTTCCGCTTGCCAGGTTTCGAGATGAGCGCGAGTCTCTGTGGCTTCCAAGCTCTTGGGAACGTCTGTTCAGCGATGCATCTGTTTTACGACTACGAGAATAACTTTGGATAAGCCTTCACTAAGGCGTGCAGAGCTGAATTGAGGATGCCGTCTGGTGCAAGGGCCTTGGATGCTTTACAGCTGGCCAACGCGCAGAGGTTTCTTTAAGGGGGTCTTCTCATTCAGCAACTTTTTCTTTCGACTTTTCTTTATTTTATTTATAGCTCGGGTAGTTGTGAATATGCCCCTAAAAGGATTTGTAGAAATTCGAAATACTTTAGAAGATACAGCCTTTTTTGTGAAGCAAGGTCTTCGTAAAATGAGCTAAACATGAAACAAAGTGGAATCGACGCAGAACTGTCACCATTTTCGGGTAATTTAAAACCATAATTTTAAAAAATTTTACTAATTTTTTTTTACACTGAACTACAAAAAAAAAGCCCGAAATTGAAATTATTTTTTTTTGAATGGCCGCCATTTTGTCAAAAAAATCACAAAATTATGGTCGACTGTCACCCGAGAATTACATCTATACTGATTATAACCCCGTTTTTTTTTTCATTTAAGACACTCTGGAGACCCGGAATCGTGGCCGCCGTGACGACACCTTTTTTTCCACCGCCAACTTTGAAGTTTCAATACTTTTTAAACAGCCCTCGTATCGAGGCAAAAAAAAATTGTTTATTTACTTTGAACCTATTGTAATACAATAAATAAAAAAAGTTTTCAATTATTCTTTGCGTTTTCAAATAAGAATTTTTTTAAAAAGGGTCCAAAAAACGGGTTTTGAATGAGAAGACCCCCTTAGGTTAGGTTAGGTTAGGCCGGTAGGTCACCGAGTGGTGACCTCACATAGACCTTTTATGGTCCTTAGTGGTGCCGGAATTAGTACTGGAGACTTTTATATATATATA
>VNJR01006925.1:0-38026 GCA_008042585.1 Drosophila punjabiensis
ACATCTGTCAAAGCCGGCCAAGTGGGTCATCTGGTGGGGCAAGTGGTGTCGACTCGCGGTGGTTGGTCGCTTCAGAGTGGAGTGGTGCGATCTTGTTAATCGTTTTTGATTGCCGCGTTGATGTTCCACCACCTGAAGCACAAACAAAATGATGATTGTCGTTTAGAGCGCCGACTGTCGACTGTCACAGATTCTTTACTTTTACCCGTCGTGTTGCTTGCTTTCTTGATTGTCGCTATTATTCGTTATTGTTATTGTTATTCCGCCTATTATGTGCATTATTAGCTTAGCTTGATGGCTTCTAGACTGGCTAACATCTACTTTCAACGATTGCTGGGTGACTTCTTGGTTTTAAGATAGCTCTCAGCACGTGACAATAAAGGATAAGAAATTCAAGAGGTTCTTAAGGTGGCAATATCTACCAGGAAACTTTTCTTCAAGAAACTTACTCATATTCTTTCAGCTACATCAATTTTATAACATTATTTTAAACCTTATTTTAATGTGCAAGCCCTACTTTATTAATTACCCAATTTTTACGTGCTCCAGGCTTAAGCATCCATAAATGCCGAACGAGAAGCGTTGTAATAATAACCGAGAATTCTGTCACACACATCAGAATTCATTTTCTTTTCACAAGCAAATGTAAAGCCCGGCCATGCCCACTTTTAATATCCAATAAAGATTTAACGAGACATGTAAACCGCTTTTGCAGTCACAGAATGCATAAATAATTATAGAATTGAGCAACAATTTCAGCAAAGTCATAAGAAAAGATCAACACACAACACAAAAAAAGGCCAAAAAACGAAGTCGAGACACGGCAATTAAATTCAATTTTGTGGCCAATAAAGATGAGAAAGAGAGGAGAAAGAACGGCCGCGGAGGGGGGAGTGTGGCGTACAAGGAACAGTTATGGCCAAACACTGAGATAATAATTTTGTTTAAATTTAATTGTGAGTTATATTTGTACGGTAAATCACGTAGCATCATCCCTGGCATGGAACGCACGACGGGGGAAAGGGTGAGGCACAACGTCGGATAATAACTGAGTATTGGTCATGGCCCAAGGGGAAGCCTAATTGGTCAAATTGATATATTACTTTATACATGTATCTTCCTCTTTATGGCAATTGAAGCGTGAATGCTGCAACAGAATGATGGAAGAAAAAAATAATTCAAGAAGCAAGGAAATTGGTTGGTTTATAACCAAGAGGAAATAACTAAAGAATATTAAAACAATTTTATATTAAATATTTGCAAAATGGTTACCTATATTATTTGGTAATAAGAAATACAAAATATGATGTATAATTACATTAGAGATTTATTAATATTTTTAAGTGGATATAAAGCTACACTTGTAAACAGTTTAAAAATAGAGTTCGAATAGTGTTTTTTTTTTTTTGTATATCTCTTTCTTTTCTATGTGCTAACAATTTGACTAACTAACACTTAAAAAAAATATTTGATTTATGATACAATATTTCTAGTATCTTCAAAAAAATCTTCTTCTACCTAAAATAACTTCCATATTTATAAGACCTTTGTAACTGTCACTTTCAAATCGGTTGATAAGAAAAAGGAATGCTTTTAAAGTTGCTAATTTATTTATTCTCACATTTTTGCAATTTGCATTTCTTTGACAATAAAAACAACACACACACACACAAACTACTTAAAGTTATCAAAAACCTTTAGCAAACAAATGGCCACATAGAGAAAGAAATTCTCTGGCCAATCATAAATAACTTAAGCAAAACAACAAAGACGCAGAAGTTAGTTGCTTGAAAGGAAAGGAAACGAAATGAAAGAAATGTGAGCAGAAAAAAGAAATAATAAGAAGAAGAAGAAAAGAAGAAGAGGCAATGGCGAAAAGTCGGTCATGAAATCGCAAGTGACCCACTTGGCAAGCGAACGACGCAGAAAGCAACGAAAAGAAAAGAAAGAAGAGAGCCGAGAGCCAAGAGCGGAGGGGCAAAAACGAAAGATTCAGGCAACGAACGCGATGCAGACAAATATGACAAGCGACGCTAGAGCGAACGATAGAGATGGAGAAAGAGACAGAGAAAGAGACGGCAGCAGGCAACGTAGCGAATCTAAAAGAGGACACCATAATTGGCAATGCACACACACACACAACAGACACACACCTCTTAGGGGGGGACGCGGAGTGGGCCTGTTAAACCTGCCATGAATGACTCGACGTGCCCGGAGCCGGACCTGCTGTATGCGTCACTAAACTTGACCAAATTGTACAAGGAAGTCTGCAGACTCCGCCTCACAATGCCCACACAGCCGCTTCCCAGTCTCCTCGTGCCTCCTAGTGTCTCCTCCAACCTCTCCTCCTCCTCCTTCACTCCACGTAGCTCGTGTTAGCTAATGACATTTTTTGTGGGTCTCCCAGTCGGCCCCAGCAGTCGGAGTTGGTGTCTTCTGTCTGAGCCCGGGTCTGGTCGAAACAGCAGGTTCAAGTCAAAGTGCGAGCGACTCGGATTTTATGTACCGATGGGAACTTTTTCTTTGGCACGAGGAGATTCCCAGTATGGTTTTTCTTAAAGTGAAAGCAAAGGATGTGATTTGTTGGGGGAATCTACCATTACCATGATTTATTTTGGTGGGAAAAAAGTGGCAGGAGGTTGTAGTGTTTATAACTTTGCTGGAAAATTGAAGATTAAAATATTTTTAATATATACAAAATTAAAGCAGATGAAATATGTTAGGTAAATATATTAATAAGGTTGGGATCATTTGCAGTGCATTGCAAAAATATAAAATAAATTTAATTAGGGAAACAGTTACAACAGAAGCTTAGGTTAAGCTTCAATAAATTAATCTTAAACATAATATTGATCGGCTTTTTATAGCTTTATTTGGTATTTCTTTTATCATAATATACAAATCTTAAAAAATGCATGCCTTAAGCATTTTGTAACCCCAATATCAAAGTTCTTGTCTGTAACATAATTTACAATCTTTCCGATAGATGAATATGTACCACTTTAAAAACACTTTTCTCATGGGCTTATTTATGAAGTATTTTTTCCAGCAATTTTCTTAATATTTTCTCTACCACCAAGCAGACTCTACAAATGCTCATGTGTCTGTAGAGCCGCTCTAGACCTGGCCGCATAATAGACTTGGCCTACATACGAAACACTCAGACACTCAAGGCATTCTTTACACACACTCTCCTCTCCGCCTCTTTCACTTTTACTCTCTGCTCATAAGCATAATCATGCTTACTCACGATAATCAGACTCTGTTTCTGTTTCTTGGCTGCTCGCCTCAGCTCAGCTCATTACCATGCCAAGCCGCAACAGCAACGATAGTAACAATAACAATTATTATACCGACTTTAACTAGTTTCCACACTTGGCCTGGTCTAGTCTGAGCCCGCACAATTTTCCATTTCCATTTTCTTTGCAAATGCGACCACGTTGCCTCCATTCCTCCGCTGCCTCAGCTCAGTCCAGCATTAAAAATGTAATAAAAACCCAAAAAACATAAGAAATAAGAAATAAAGCAGTGTTGGAATGGGTAACCTCTAGGGAGCTGTTTCCTGATGTTCCAATAATTTGGATAATTAAAATTGCTGCCCAAAACATACCAAAAATGCTTAAAAAAAACTTGGTATGTTTCGGAAATTTACAAAATGTGGATGGATCTTTTAGGAAAGTGTTTATATAAACCAGGTAGAACTCAGCTGTCATACTCCAAAATTAAATAAATAAATTAACCAAACCAAAAGCTTTGTAAAACTCCATTCCCACAAGATATTTACTTCTTTATTAGTTAATCCCGTGTATCTATTTACTTTTATTATTAAATTATAGGTATTTTGGTTGGCTCATTTGTTGCACAATTTAATTTATTACTTTTGGATCGCCCAGTCAATCGATGTGAGCTCTTACTCAGGAAACATATTGGTATTTAAGTGGCAAACTAATTTTAGGTGCTTGCGACTTAAGGAAGCAGGATATGCTGCCAATTTGGTTCCACTGTGTCCATGTAGCGTGATTTCAAGTCGAAAACAGACTGGTTTACATGGAAAAAAAATTATGAAAAATTAATATGCACCTTTGAAATATTAAGTTGTTTTTTAAACAGATGGATCTTACAAATAAATAATTATTTAGGGAATATTAATTATAATACGAACTCTAATAGTAAGTTTATGCAGTTTGGACTTTGAAGTCAACGAATTCTTAGTAATAATTATGATTTAATTCGGGTTTTTATTCGAGTTCGAATTTTTACTAATAATTATGATTTAATTTGGGATCTTAGGAAATTAATTAAGTAAAATAGCATAGAGGTGCCGGGTTCTATTCACACGCTTTAAGGACTCAAAGTTTGAACTATTTTATACGTGTGATATGGTTCCCAAATCTAGTGTTTTATAAAACTTATTTACATTAATTAAAACTTTTTATTTATTTCTAAACCATCCAAGATTTCATAATTAATATTGGCCTCATTATAGACTGCAGAATCTGTATTTTTTTTGTCAGTGCACACTCACACCCTGATGCCGGCGAACCTTAAAACGTTTTTCGAATATTTTGAATAACGGTTCATGGTGCATACCAAAATCAAATCAAGTGGAATCGCTGACCGGCTATGGTTTTTGGTTTTTTTTTTTTTTTTGGTTTTTCGGTTTTTGGGTCTTGGGTCCCCCTCTCCCCACTTGACCGAAAACCCACGAAACGACAAAACGAGACGCATATGAATTCTGTGTCTTCGCTTTTTTTTTGTATTTAGTTTTTGGGCGCGATGGCAACAAGTGCGCCGACTGACCAAAAAATCCGAACCGAAACCTGTTGGCCCATATCACGTACCTTCTGGTACCCCACCCCAGAGAGCCGCCACCACCTCCTTTCGGACGCCGCCGCCGAAGCCGCTGCCGCTTGGCGGAATTAATTATGTAGCCCAAAGCTGAATTATATGCGAAAGCAACTGCCTCCCCAACAACCCGTCCGTCCGCCTGTTGCTGTTGCTGTTGTCCCCCTTTTTTCAGTTTATCTTCCAAATGCGATGCGAAACTTGTTTGTGCATTTAATTTATGGGCGCGACGCGAAGAACAGAAGACACACAGAAGACCGACGAAGACGAACGCACTGCACTTGTCCCACGGAAGGGGAAATGGGGATGGGGATGGGGCCTGTGAATGGTGCGGT
Source organism: Drosophila punjabiensis (assembly GCA_008042585.1). Lineage (NCBI taxonomy): Eukaryota > Metazoa > Arthropoda > Insecta > Diptera > Drosophilidae > Drosophila > Drosophila punjabiensis. The sequence continues at coordinate 5,181 of VNJR01006925.1, forward strand.
GTGGTCACCCAACCTTACGCACTCCCAGCCTCCGGCTGCCTCTTTGGATCACGAGCGACGCGGCGCAACAACAACCGAATGTCAGTTCGAAGCACGTGACCCAATTCGGTTTGCTTCTCAGTGAACACAGCAAAAAATTAATTAAAATTAAATAATAAAATAAATTTTAAGCTTGCTCTTAACAATTACTTATAAAAATATATATAAATCGTTTTGTGGGTATTCGGTTTTTTCAATGTAAGTATGTATTTGACATTACAAATTTTCTTGTGAATTGTTTAAGGTATTATTGAGTAGAAAACAAAAACATCAAGCTCTTTCAGAAGGTTTGGCTTTACAGGTGCTTCATGATTATTTGTTGCTAATATGATATTACCTTTGCTTATACGGCAGTTTTTATCTTAAACCTTTTGGAATTCCTAAGGCACTAATACTTAACAGGATCCTTTGTGCCTATCTGCTCTATATTATAATATATTTAAAAATTATATATATTTCAACATTTTTAGGTAGAAATATGAAGCTCTTAACGTTACTACTAAACGTTTAACGTTAACGTTTTAACTTTACTTACTAGAATGTAATATAATATAAAAAAATTAAGTTAACAAGTCTTCTGAATGATATATTTTCTCAGTGTAGGAAAGGCGTAGGGACAGCGAAGTGAAGCTGAATATAAGCAGGATACGATGGCATCCTTTGTCCGCTTTGATTATGTTGCGCCTCTCATAATTGGGTTAATTTTGTGTGGCACCGCCAAGCGGCCAATAATACGTTGCATTCTTCTTTTCCTTTTCACCATTTTCTTGGCGGCTCTTTCCCCAATTTCGTTTACTTTTTTTTTGACAACTCCCTGACAGGCGTTAAATTTTGGCAAAGGTTTCTGCTGTTATAGTGTTCCAGTGGTTAAAGGTGAACGGTGAAAAATTCGAGTCGAGTTCATCTTTCTCGGCTGCTTCCTCTTCAGCGCTTTGCCGGCGTTTGACAGCCGTGACATATGCAACATAATGCAAAAAATAAATGAGAATTCGAAAAGATTCGAGGCGGGAGGGCTGGCAGCCGAGGCCTTTTGAGAGACTGATGAAAGAAAGGCAAGCTAAAGTTCAGTTGGAGCCTTCATCTTACTCAAAGGAAATATGAAAATTTTTCTGTCAAATCACAAACCTTTTCAAAATTAATAAAAGCCTGTAATTTACTATTAATTCTTATGAGAATAAATTAAATTAAAAAAGAACTACAATTAAATTCGCCATAATCTGGGAAAATGGATAAGACAGTTTGCAAACTGAATTATGGATTACTGCCGCCTTTTCAGTAACTATCATTTCCATCTAGGCTACCGGAGTAGCTGCCGCAGCTGGCTTAGAATTTCTTTTTCCCGCACACACAACTATCCCAGGCTGAGTATCTGTCAGATACAATGGCGAGTTGCCGTTCAATTTAATGACAAACTGATTGCAAAGTGACACGGAAAGAGACACAACCGACACCCGCCGATATGCAAAATGCCGAATAAAACTAAAAAAGAGTAAACCAAATGAGAGCAGCAAGATATCCGCGTGTAATGGATGCACTGGGGGCCTGCAGAAGAAAAGAAAAAAGTCACTGCCAGTCAGGCGATCCGCTGCAAATTGATTAATTCGCTACGCCCGGACTTGCCACAACGGGAACGGGCACACAGACAGCTTTGCGACCGAAAAAAATAAAGCGCCCAAATCTGATGACAATTAAGCAGTTGAGCGGCTTAAACGGTAACCCAAAAAAGTCGCCGCCGCTGCACAAAGTAGAGGAAAATTCAATTAAAAAGATCTCTGCGGCATATTCCGCTTTGGATTGGGCCCAGTCATTCGGATTTTGTCCAACTGCACCGGATAGCGGTCAGCGGTCAGCGGTCAGCGGACGGCGCTGCAGGTGCAGATGCCCATTTGTATCTCGTGGATGGCGATGGTGAAAAGTGAAATAGGTTCCGTTGCCGTTTTAGCTGCTGCTCCTTAAGCTCCATGGCCATTAACCGTTAGACAAAATGATGCGCTGCGTCCCATCATCTACTTTTTGGGGCCCAGCTTGCCGTTATGACTGTTGTTACTGTCAGTTGGCGGTGCTACGTCTGCTGCTGCTGCTGCTGCCACTGCCGCCGTTCTTTAAGCTTGGCTGCCCTTTTCCAGTTATATCAACCGGCAAAGTTCGTTGCCAGAGTCTTTGCGTATCTTTACAGAGCGAGAAATATTTGTAAAATATAATATGCTGAAAATAAATGAATAAATGTAAATTAAAAGCTTATTTTAATAACAATTATTTTAATAATATGATACAGATATCTTTAATATCTAAAACTATCAACCTACAAATGTAGGACATTGTTATAATGTTTAAATACTCTTTTATATTCAATATTCTTTTATAATCCCTTTGCAATGTTATACGAATTTTTTTTAGAATTCATACTCGTTTTTTTGGTTCCTTTTTAGTTTACTTTTATCTCTGTGTAATCGCATCTTTCGGTTTCCAGTCTCCATTGAATGCAATAAATTTCTTTAGCAAATCGCAATCAATAAAGAATCGTATACATATGTTTATGCTTGTAAAGAAGGAACGTAACTTTTCTCTCACGCATTCAGAGGTCTTTTCCCCCAAGTTCAGTTGGCCATAAATAAGGTAACTTATTTCAATGGACAAGATTTAAGCGAATGTAGATTGGCCCTTGTGGATAAAATAAATATAAAATAAAGTTCAGTAAAAAAGGGGAATAAAAAATTGTCTGCTTGTTTACTTATTAAGTCTTATATTGAACAAATATTTTAATAGTTAAAAACTTAATAAAGACAATTATAAATTAAAACAGTTAAGATGAATTAATAATTAGCTGCAAATATGGCACACTATTTAATATTAACATACACTTTATTTTGAAATTAATTGCTTAGCAATGCCTTGTATCTTAATTAGTTTCCTTTCGCCAGCAAAGAACTTTTCCGAAAACTCTATGTGCCACATAATAGATAAAAATGTCTGAGGTTCTTGCAACCAATTGAGAGTCCATATCTTTACCCATTTTCCGCATTTTCCTCCGCCTGCCCCTACAGACTCCAGTCGACCGAATGGAACTTCATTAGATGCAGCAGGGAGTTTGTCAAGAGCGAAGTCAGCCAAAGCCATGCCCATGACACTCCGGCATGTCATTCCCATGCCCGCCTTCCCCCCTTGCATTTTGGGGGACATTGGCAATGTTAATGGTGTGCATTATTTTCATGTTTATTTATGTTGCTGGCACATACACACACACAGCGAACAGCGCCAGCAACAGCAACTGCAACATGTGGCAAATGCAATTTGCATTTGCATCTCAATTGCATTTTGCATTGTCTGTTGTTTGTTTTGTGTTTGTGTTGTTTGCTCGCTGCTTGTTGTTGCTGTTGCTGTTGCCATTTGTTGTTTATCTCTTTCCACACACAGCTGCGTTTGCATTTGACGATGCGGATCCGGTTTTCGTTGACCCACTTCCGGTTGCCAAGCTGCCAGTTGGCAGTTGCCAGTTTGTGTTGCTTTCGCAGTTGCCGCGTTGTCGTGTTGCCAACTTGCCGGCTGCCAATTGCGTTTCGTCTTGACCTTTGCCTAGCTGGGGGGAGCCAGCCACCCACACAACCACCCACCAGGGCACGCAACCTCCCAGAAAGAAAGGTTTTTTTTGAACAAATTATCACTTTGAAATAAGTTTCTAAATAAATTTAAAACTTTTGTTTTAAAAAACGGAAAAATTACAAACATAAAACGAAAGACTTAGGACACGAACTTTAAATAAAATGCCAGTGCTTTGGTTCCTCTTAATTTTAATGAAATATAACTAAATTTCTGCTAGATGTTTTAACCTTATTTTTAGGTTACTTTTCTATTCCATCTTTTTAGTATTCTTTTTTTCTAGTGCACACATCCACCGCCCACCAGACTGGCCTCCCACACTTTGCACTACATTCATATTTCTCCCAGATCCATTTCTCCGCTTCCTCTCTCACACATGCGGCCATTTATTTAGCATTTTTATTGCCGCCTCGTTTTGTTGTTCTCGTTCTTGCTCTCCTCTTCTTTTATTGTTTCTGTTTTTGTTTAGTTTGTTTTCGTTGTTTTGTTATGTTGTCGTTTTGCGTGTTATTAACGTTGATAAGCCTCCGCATCGACAGCGCCGCCATCTCAGAATCCGTCTTCTCCCTCCTTCTAACTGGGCTAACTGACGCCCGCACCTTGGCTTAAAAAAAAAAGAAAGAACAAAAAAAAATCGTGGTAGAAGTACGAAATTATGCATGCCGAATTTGCATTATTATTATTGATGCTTGTGCTTCTAGTTGTTGCTGTTGTTACTGTTGCTGTTAGATATGATGCGAAATTTATTCAACGTTTGACATCAATTCGCAGTTTTTGGTTTGGCAAAAAGATTCAAGAGATCAAAAACCAGTTTTGGGGGGGGAGGGGAAAAGGATGTGAGAGATCTGAAAATGGGAATGGATGGGATAGCATCGGAGCAAGATGTGATGGTAGATATGCAAAAAGTATGACAAATGTTTTAGTTTATGAAGATCAGAGCGGATCTTTGGGTATGAGTTCGACGGGTTTGAACTTATGTAGTATATTTATGAAAGTGGTTTTATTACTGTAAAAATCATTTCTAAAATAAGTACGATAAAAGACTTAGGAAAGACTTACTTTAAGTTCCAACTTTTCCTATTAAAACAAAAGACTCAGGACACAAACTTGACTGAAAATGAAGTACGATAAGTACCACAAAAGACTTAGGACACATACTAAAAGTTCCAGTTTTTCCTATTAAAACTAAAGACTTAGGACACAAACTCGACTGAAAGTGAAGGCAAATATTTAGTCATGTTTACCTTATTTACTCACCAGGACACCGTCACTTGGTCAGTAGTCGAACACAGTTAACAATTCAATTTGCGACACTAGACGGTACATAAATCCTACCTTTCGTCGTACCTGTTCGGCACATCTCCCACGACGACCACCCCGCGAGGCACTTGTTTTGCCGGAGGATCGGTCGCCGTCCCTTGTTTCTGTCACATTTGCAGCTCGTATTTTGTTTTGTTTTGTTTTTGGGCAAATAGAAAGGTGCAGCTCGGAGGCGTTGCGAATTGTTTTGACTTCTGCGCAATTTGTTATTTGCACCTTAATTTACAGATCTTTTGCGGTCAGGAGAGGGCCAGGCCACCCATTGTGTGTGCGTGTGTGTGTGTGTGTCCAAGATCCCCGGAAGGTCTTCATTTTGTTGCGGGCACATTTATTTTCGGCTGAGCCCGAGTTTGTCTAACCCAAATGTATGTGTTTTTCTGGAGATGAAGATGAAGATGAAGATGAAGATGGAGAGGAGCCGCTGTGAGGCTGCTGGCTGGCCCCTGACAAATGCACAAATCTTGTTCTGAGGGCCTGACCCTCGCGCGTCAATATTTACACAATGTGCGGTTGAGTTTTATTTTCATTTACTTTTTTACCGTTGCCCCATTGACCTCTCCCCCCGGTGCCCAATCTCTCCCTTTTTGTCCAAGTCTTCTGGCGTTTGAATTTGATTGCTTACCTTTATTTGCTTGGAACAAAATGCCTTGACTGATGGCCTGACTCCAGAGGCACTTTCCTATATTGTTCGGTTTAGCTTGCTTTGGTTCTCTACTTTTTTTTTTCGTTTTCTTTGGTGAAGTGTCACGCTGTCCAAGTTCAATTAGTTTTGTATGCGCTCTTCACAACTTTTGCCGAAACTTCTTTAATGCCAAGATTGATTCCCCATAGTTGTTGTTGCTGCCGTTGCTGTATCGGAAGATTGACATTTGACGTGCATAGAATTTGTCTAACTGTATTTTTCCCTTGGCCCGAAATCTAGCCTCTTGTCTCGGCATCTCGGCATATTGATCTTGGAACTCGGAACTTGGCGGGAGCTTGAGGTGCTGGGGGCAATGGTTGATTTTTTTGAAAAGGGGCAAGAACATTAATTGAATTTCGTTTTGTTCTACGCCAAGCAATTACCGAATCCCATTTGGTTTTGGGACCGACATTTGATTGATATTACAATTATTTGGAGCCAAAAATAGTCAGAGTGTGTAAGGAAACTAGGACAGAATTATGAGTAATAAATGGGATGAAGTATTAAACTTTATCATAAATAATGTCCTAAGAAATGTTTCATTTTTTAGTAAAGAGTGTATAAATTATATAAATTGTAGATATAATTATATGTAAATATTTCAATATTTAACCACTATTTTATTTGTATTTATTTACATACTTTTTGCGTAATTTCTGCTTACTTCTTTACATTCTTACATTTAATTACTATAAAATATATTCAAATAACCTAACACACTTATTGCCATGCCTCTACTCGTTTACTCATTGTTAATCATAAAAACCACCTGCCATTGAGCCAAACAAAAGACTTAGGCAACAAACTTGGCAATGAAACCCTTCCCTGGGCTTTTGAAGTAGGTGACAAAGTTCAAGACAATCCCAATATAAATTTTTATTAACTATCATGAGTCACGCACGCTTAAAAAAAAAAATATTTTATATGCAAAAAAACAAAAAATCTCCAACATGGACATAAAATACTTTGACGAAATAAAAAACGCAAGTTAATTCCATTGAAAAAGTTTGGTAGAGGGAAAGAAGATGCCGCCACCGCCGCCGCAGATGAAAACAAATCATGAGGCATAAACATGATCAGCACTCCAGACGGACACGGCGGAGGCGACGGGGAAAGTACCACAGTGACGCAGTTGCATTTGGTCAACACTGGGTGATGAGGCGGCTCTTGTTTATGCTAATGCCAGTGCCAGCCAACACTGATACTAACCTCTATACGATATTGCAATTTAACATAAGGAGACCGAAGTGGAGAGCACCCTGTAAAATATAATATATATAAAAATATATAAAAATCATGTATTCCCTGAAAAAAGGGTCGAGAGAATGTCAGTAAGCTAGATTTTCGTTCAATTTATTCATAATTTTATATCTCCAACCTGAAAGACTTAAAGTGATAATTAAACTCTAATAAAAGGTTAAAAAAAAGTGAGAAAAATAAGTAAGGTTTACGTCCTAAGCCATTGATTACCTAGGGGGGAGGGAAGAAACATCAGTTTATAAACTCTTTTCCTAATCAAAGAAATACTTAACGAGGTCAACTTTAGCCTCCATTGTTATACCCCTCGTAAGGGTATCGAATTAACGAAAAAAATCAGCAAAAAGTCGTGAGCAAAAACACAAAAATTCACACAAAAAACACGGCAACCTGTGAGCGCTGCTCGGAGCTTTCATTTTCGAAGCGATACCGTTAACTGCACAGGCGCTGCAAGTAAACAACAACAATGTTAGCAACAGCAGCAAAGGCGGCAGCGGCAACAATCAGGCAAAACAACAACAACAATAGCAACAAGTGCCAAAGAGGAAATGCAACAACTAAAATACAGCACAATGTTCTGCAACCAAAAATCTTAGCAAGCGAATCCATCAGCAACATGTTGCGGGGCCCCGGCAAACTGTAAATCGCTGGCAACATGTTTACAAGGCGAATAACAGGAAAAAATGTTTAAATTTTTGTTAAGTAGGTCAAGTTGTATGCGACCGCGCGACAGAGCGATAGAGCGAGAGCTGGAGAAATGAACAGAGAGGGAAAGAGAGTCAGTCGAGCATCGAACAGGTATGATCGTGTTTTTTTTTCAAGTAAGCTATAAGTTCAGACCAATTTAAGCAATAAAATTTATTTAGAATAAAATATAAATTAAAATTCAATTTTAGTCATATTAGATTAAATGTAACGTTCTTTTTTTAATTGTTCTTAAAGCTAGAACAAAAAATAATGATATAATATTAACAATTATAACTAAAAATCAAAAGAGGTTAACCTTAAGATATCTATTTTATATGTTACTACTTTTTTTGTATTAATGATCCATTCTTAAAATATTTAACACTTATAAATAAAAATTTAAAAAAATCAATTGTAATAAGAAAATTTATTAGGTTAATTCCAAAGGTCCAAAAATGCCTAATTTATTTAAATATAAATAAAATTTCAAATCTCGTTGGGTTTATTTTTTTCTGTACAAGCTCCAGCAACATAAACAAACTTAGCCCTGACTTTGAACTGACGTCTCGAACTGACCTCGACCACCTGCCGCAACATGTTGGCTCTCGAACATGTTGCGCGATATGTGGTTGCGCTGCTCTCTGCGCTCACCGAACGTGATTTGTATCTTTTTTTGTTTTGTATCTTTGCAACCGTTTGCTGCTGGCTCTGATGCGGCCGCTGCCTGCGTCGGCGCCGCCGTCGCTGTCGCCGTCAACGTTGAACTTCTTGGCTCGGAAATTTCTTTTCTTGTTGCGCCTGCGCACAGTTGGCTTTCTACCGCTGACGTCTTCGGATTTGTGCGATTCTCCGCGTTCTGCGTTATTTCGCGTGCTCGTTTCTTCGGTTCGGTTCGATTGTGGACGTGGATCTCTTCCTCTTCATCCCACACACACACACATACACACACACGCTTACACTCAGATACTGGCGAACATGTGAAGTGGCAATAATCGAAAAGCAAGCAGCAGAAATTGGAACAAGCCCACAGCAAAAATAGAGAAAAATAAGAAGAAAGCAAACAAAATAGAAAAAAAATAAGTGAACCACAACAACAACAACAACAAATTTTACTATGGTTAAAATGCGGCCAAAAAATTGTGAAAATGGTTGACAAAAAGTTGAAGAAATTGTCGAATACATTACAATTGAAATATAAATACCAAAAGTGCTAAAAAGTGTAAAGAATATAAAAAACAAACAGTGCAATCCAAAACAACAGCAAAGGAAATACGCTTAACACAAAAAAGTTAAAATTCACAAGAAATACAAAAATTCAAGAAATAAAATATAAATATAAAATATGCTCAATACTCCCAAAAAGCTGTTGTAAATATATTTTCAAATAAATCAAAGAACAGCACGAGAATCTGTTATTTACCCAATCAGCTGCTTTGTCCCATTGTACATAAGACAAGCGAAAAAATAAACCCAAACATATTGGAAATCGATACAAATTAAACATCTATCCACCACGGAACTATCATCCACGATCTATATATCCCACATAATACAAACAATCTACTCGTACTACTCCCCGTTCATTATTTTAAGCATAATTTTATGTCTTCCTCCCATTGTTTTTGTGAGTATACAAAAATATTACTTTTTATTTTGTTATTTTTCTCCTTTTTGTTGCTTTACCCGCATTTTTTGTTGGCTTTTAAGTTGCTGCATTTTATTTTTTCCTCCTTTTGTATTTGCTTTTAAATTTATTTATTTTTGCTGTCCTTATTTGCTAGTTTTAAAAGTATTTAAATAAATTCTCTAAGGATTATTCTTCTCTATTTGCTTGGCTTTGGCTTCCTATTTATTTAATAATCAAACAAAATAATCGTAACCCATCAAAGACTAATAATATAAAACGCCAAAATATTAAAGGATTTTTAAATTACACCCCCAAAAGGATTATTTTACTAAACAAAAAATCGAACAAGGATTATCGCAACCAAAAGCGAACTGAATACACCAACATCAATTGAATCGGAGACAATAGAAGCTACATTTTTGAAATTCTTTCAAAATGTCTATTAGCTGAAGCTGCAATTTCGTAACAGTAAGTAATAAATATGAGTCTCCTAGCCCAAAATATCCATATCCATAGCCAAGCCAAGCCAAAAATCAAAAACCAAACAAACCAAAATTCCTCAAGTCAACGGCCGCGCTAAAAAGAAGAATATTCTCAATTCTGGCTTATAAACAAATCAGGCAAGAGTCATTGACCGAAATCGTTTCCGATCCGTTCGCATATTACTCACCTGTTATGAAATACAAATAGACGGCCTATAGACGGCAGACAGGTGGGATGAAGCAGGGGGATTCTCTGGGGAGGGGCGTCTCCTTAGGGCTCTACTTATGACATTTGTGAAGTTCACATGCCACTAATGGGCAGTGACAAGGCATCTCGCGGTGGATTCAATGCTAATTAGAGACGGGAATGGAATACGTTGTTGAGGTAAAGAAACTATTGCAGAAAATGTTCTCGATGGTCTAGCCAGCCTTACCTCTTTTTTAATTTGTACAATTCCCAAACCCAATTAAAACTATTCAATTAGCATGGAAACTTGATATGGTTTACATTTGACAGAAGGCTTTAAGCATGTAAAAAAAATATACTTTAATATACTTCCAAAGTTTCCAGACTGATCCAGACGCTTTAGTCATCTGTTTATATTTTGTTACCTTATGAATATTTCAGTTTCACAAAAGATTGATAATATCCAACTAAACAAACACTAAATAAAATATAACAGTTACTGCAATCGTATTTACTACTTTATTTTTAAAACCAACATAGAAGATGTATCTTTTTTAGAAATAATTTCAAAAAAGTAACGTAGATACTAAAACCTTGAGCACAAAAGATAGTTCGAGTAAAAACACTTGAAATTAATCAATATTTTCAATACAAAAATTTATAATAAACTTCACTTTTCGTTCCTAATCCCCGATTAAAATCTTCTTAAAATGGCATTTCCTGTAATCTTTTTAAATCTCCTAAACACTCACTCAGCTTTAATCATTTATAAGCCAGGTCCCGCCTTTAGGCCAGATCTTCCCACATGACGTATGCGCAATGTGCATCTGAAAGATACAGCAATCTGGCTGGAAAAATAGAATAATTCCAAAACAATTAAGCCTCTCATAAGGCCGACCTCAAAACGAACTTCCCAACTGCAGTCGGAAGTAAAGAGTTTTTGTTCCCTCTCCTTTCTTCGCCGCTTTACAGCTAGCACTTAAATGTTTTTTATATTTTTGGTAAAGGGGTAAGGGGGAGGGGCGGCTACTACTGTTGCCAAGCCGTTGGTTGGGCTAAAAATAAATCATAAAACCGTTTGTTTGTCTGACAAAAATGGTCTAAAATACAACAACAATCGGCGCATTAAGAATGGAATGGCAATGGCAGCCAAAAAAAAAAAAAAATTAAAAAGCTCCAGCTACAATGGCAACAACAACAGTAGCGGCTGTTTGTACCGTTAGATGACGCAAAATTACGCTTACTCATTCGGCAAGCGGCAGTTCCCCCAAAAACAAAGCAAAGTGGGAGAGATAGAGATACAGATACAAGCGAGGGATACACTGAAATACTAAAAATATAATGTTAAAATAAAGGTATTGGTAATTAAAATATTTTTTAATAAAAAGGTTTTATTTTTATTTTATATATATTTTTTATTTCCCTATTTATTTACTTAAAAATTACGAAGGAATTTATAAATTTTTAATTTTTAAGATAATTTGACATAATTTCATCATTTGAATTGAAAATAATTTAAAACAATGCCTTTACTAATGGCTCAGATATAAAAATAATTATATTTTAAAAGACAGAAGTAGCAGATTTCATTTCCATTTATTTGTTTATTTATTTACTTGAAAATTAAGAAGGAAATTTTGAAGATTAATATAAAGAAATTTTGCTCATTAATTTATAAGATAGTTTGACATTTTTTAATAATTTAAAATAATGCTTTTACTAAAAGCTCAGATATATAATTATTTCTGTTTTAATAGACAAAAGTAATAGTAGATTGATAAGCTTTTATTATATATATTAATAAGAGATAAAAAATATTAAAGAATAGTAATATTAATTTGTTATCAATAATATTAATTTATTGTTTTTCTTTAATATTTTATAAAAAGCTATTCTTTTTATGTCCTACAAAAATTTTGAATAATACAGCAAATTATACAAATATAAGCTAACAAAAATATTTACACATACATATTATAAATCTTAATTTGTTTGCTTCTAAGACCTAAACGCCTAACTTTGATGGGTATCTTTCCCCTCCGTTTCCAATCATTTTTATTAAAATATGTTCTATGATAGTATACAATTTTTTTTCTCTGTATAAACCCAAGTGAGATGGAATATGGAATAGGCTCAGCAGCAAAATCAAGAGCAACAGCATCAACATTCAACATCAACATCAACACCAACATCAACTCTTTCAGCTGCCTGGCAGCGTCAATGAGCGTAACAAATTCGCTAAGCATTAAGTTGCATTTTGGGTTAAAGTTTTTTGTTGTATTTCTTTTTTATGTGTTATATATATCTTTCTCTCACATTGTCTGATTTTCTTCTTTCGTTTTTAATTGAATTTCAAAATTGAGCTCACAATCGGCTCCGATTCGATCTTTAATTAAGAGGTGTGCTGGGCGAGTTAAGGAGTTTTTTTCGTTCGCTCATTTCGTGAAGATAGAAGATGGGGCGGTGAGCATAACATATCAATTACAAAAGATGAAACGAAATTAAGTTCTTGAGCTGGGCATATGTATAAGCCATGAGCTTTCAGTTAATTATGGTATCACTTTAATTGGATGCACTAATTCGGGGGAAATGAGAAAATTTTCAACTGGAACTGAAGTTATAAACTGAAGTTATGAACCGAAAATAATAAATGTTTTAAAATAAATAAAATGTCTAAACAATGATATTTTAATATATGTCTTGCTAGCGAGAAGTTAAAATTAACGTAAAACAAATTTATCTCTTTAATGTGTAAATTTATTAATTCTTGTATTCAATCTTTTTATTAATTAAAAATAATATATTTCCATTCATAAAATATATATATAAAAACAAAAACAAACAAATGCAGAAGATTTAAGCAATCCCGGGGTTAAACCGCCCAATCAACTTCAGTCATCATTAACCAAGATCTAAAGATGATCAAATAATTTGGCAAATATATATATGTATGAATTCAGAAATATTTATAAATCAACTGGCACCCGCTAAGGAGTCTCCCTGGCTGAAAATCTGATGTTTAATTTACACATTTAGCTGCACAACAATGGGAATACAACTACAAACGAAATAAACTACGCAAATAATATTCACGAAGCCGAAGCTGAGGAAAAAGGTTCGCTGACCTGGGCAATGCTTTTTGGGACTGGGACTGGCCAGACATGTTGTCATTGTGGTTGTTGCCGCTGCTCTCTCAGATGACCACAACAAACTCACGAAAAAATAATAATAATAGAGTCTCGACACGCACACTCGCACACATAAAAAGCCGAAAAAAACATACAACGCGGGCGTCGCATTTAAATAACAACAAGAAACTAGCTGAAAAAAATACGACTAAAAATAGTTAAGCATCATAAAAAATACACAAATTTGCATAGTTGTTACTGGGCCTTCAGGGAGTTAATCGGTGTGGAGGGTCCCCCAGTACACAGCAAGAAATGTGTATTATATAAAAAACCATGTCATGATTCTTCATTTGAATATAAAACAAAAGAATATTCTTCTCTAACAGGAGCTTCGTTAAGTCTGTTAGAAGTTTAGAGTAAAAGATCCTTCAAAGTAATCTTAAAAGTATTTTAAACTTACATTTGAGGCCATCAAGTCAACATTCTAGATACTCACTAAAAGCTTTAATGCTAATTTTTGTTGGCCAAAAATGTCTTTTGTCTGCAATTATTTTTATGATTCTCCCTGCCTGGCTTTCCCATATCCAAGTGCATGGGCCTGACAGCATTTGTTCAGTGTGTTTATCTCTGAAAATACAGCCTCAGTCATAAAAATATCGCCAAGCCTTCGTCCGGGTTTCGGGCCTGGGCTTTATCGCCAGCTTGTCATCTCGCTTGTCGGACACATGTTGGCCACAAAAAGGGAGTGGAAGCCACGGAGGCTAACGGCAGTTGGAGTCCCAGTCTGAGTCCAACTCTGAGTCCGAGTCCAAGGAGGGTCTGGGACAACGGGTCCCAAAAGTTATGTTATGCTGAGGCGAGTCAAGTGCTGGCCGAGCAGAGCAAATTGTTGTGCCAGAAGTTCATTCATGGCTAAGCGGCGGCTGACGATAAAACTGAGTGGCTGAAAGCCACAAGAGTTTAAAGATAGATTAAACAGATGTGGCCAGAGAAGGAGATGTGTGGAGAAAAGGGGTAAACAAACAAGTTACTGATCGAATAACCTGTTTGTTCCAATACTCAATTAGGGCATTTTACATTTTGGGAATTTGATCAAAAATAATGTGTATAAAATAACCAGTTTATAGAACTATACTTCATGGGGTATTTAAAGGGGTTAAAAATGATTAATTATAATAAATTAACTATGAAATGAAAGCATATTTGGTAATAACAAATAAAATAAATTGTCTTTTAAGGTTACTGTTAAAAAATACTGTTTTAATTTGTTGTAGATAATATTAGTCACTATATTACTCTTTAATATATTAATTGAAATGTATCTTTAATCTACTCATTGAATCACCATTACTAAATGGTAATCCCAAAATGAAATAGATTAACCTAAACAAATATCTATAAAACCCCAATAAAATGCAAATTTAATTTCAATTCATCAGAGAGTAAATCTGATTCTTAAAGTAATGTGAAACGAACTACTTAACGTTTTCTAATCTCCCCTCTCTATATCTGCTTAAGACTTCCCAAAACATTGCGGCCAGACAACGTAGTTAATTTAAAACCTAATTTACACCTCGAACAACATAATTCAAGTGCGGCTGATAGATAGATAGCTTTAGCCTGACCATCCAGCTTTTACAAACTCATTTGATATACAACAGGCTATAGCTGACAGGCAACTGAACGCCCACCCATTTGCCAAAGTCCTCACCTCCCATTTGTGGTTATTCTGGACCATATGCCCAAGTACACTGCGAGATAAATGGGCAAGAAATGATTAAGAAAAAAATTTAAAATTAATTAGTTAATATATAAAACAGCATCTAAATCCTTTATAATTAATATGATCTTTTTTATAGACAGTTTTTCCTTATTTCAACTCCAAACTCCTATTTTTGTTTTCTGTGTCCACTCTTGAGAAAACAAGATCTTTGATATCGTCTAGAGTGGAAAGGTGCGCCTATTTGTTGGCCAGTCTGCAGATGGGCTTGGCCCCGCGTCTGTCTTTGGGTTAGTTAGTCATTCAGGAGGGGTCCACGTCCACGGGTATGCCACAATTCACACAGCTCCACCATCTCCATCCCGATCCCATCCAGCACACGTGCCACATGTGCGGTCAAGTGCACAGCTGCCAAGGCGCATCGCCAGCGGAGATGAAGAACTGGAACCGAGGACCCAGAATCAAGAATTGAGAATTCAGAACCAAGACCAAGCACGTTTCCCATCGCTGCTGCCATGGCCATCAGTTTTCCCAGTTTCCAGTTTACAAGTCTGTCGAGTTCTTGGTATACCGAATACCCTTTATAGAGACAAGCGTGTTATTTTTCCTATTATTTACAAGTAATTTTAAATTATTTTTGTTGCCATTTTATATGAATATGATTTTTCAAAAAATTAGATTATTAGAAAACGAAGCACTCTCGCATGCATGAAGACTTGTGACTATTAAGAGTAGAGTTTTAGAGTAACCAAGCTACGGACACCTCATCTCATTCTTTTTCACTGCCAACAATTTGTTGCATCCACATCCGAGAGGTGGCACACAGAGTGGGGCCCCGCGAGGGGAGTGTCTGTGGCAGCCGCACAGCATCACAAACCTTCAATGACTGATGGCGACCTCAATGCAAGCCACACGTTTCCGAGGCTTTTTTTCGGCTTCTCGGTCTTGGTCAAAGCTTTTTTTTTGTTTTTGTGAGCCAGTGGAAGCTGCTACGTGCGGTTTTCTTATTTTGTTGTTAATGTTGTTGTTGTCTTTTTGCGGTTGTAAATTTTGCAATCAAATAATTTTTCATTCGCTTTTCCAGCGATCCATTGGTCGGTCCGCCCTGCCACAGACCCCCGCGGAAAACACCAATGCCGACCTGATTTTTCTTTTCATTTTTGGGGTTTTCGTGAGGAGGCGGGAGGAAAGTGTTTGCAGCTTGACTTTGGCCAAAACGTTTTGACCTTTGCCGCGGCATCGTGTTCGAACATTTAAACGGAAGTTGATTGCCGCCAAAGGTTAAGCCCAATTTCCGTTCGAGTTTTCTAGGAAACGCTAAGAACTCAATTTCCATCAGATCAGCAGCAGCTGTTGCCTCGCTTCGTGTTGTGTTGAATGCAGTTTAGAGTTCATTTCGCTGGTCAATTGCTCGGGTCAGACATTTAGTTGCCTGTTAGATGGTTAAATAAGTTATTTTTTTGTCTTCGAGCCAAGGATAGTTGGCCGATCAATTGCCGCTGGGATTCTGTGGGAGATTGGGATGGGATTAAACAGGGTTAGTTGTACGATCTGTATACCATAACGGCGGATCGTTTAGCTAATTGGAGATAGTTTTTCTTAATTGGTTCTGTATATGGTAAAAGTCTTTCTTCTCATTTCTATATATGGTTCTGGGTCGAAATGAAGCCTCTTAGTTTTCATCAGGTTCGTGTCTTAAGTCTTTCGTTTGTCACAGTTAAAAATTATGCAAATGTGGTTTAATTAATTTTTGACAGACAAGGAATTAGTTATAGACTTTATATTTTATATATTTTTATATTATAAATATTATAAAAATTTATATTTAAATATTAATCTATATATTATTTTCTACAGTCGCTTAAGCCTAACTAATATTTATAGTTAGGATAGTTCTAACGCATAGTGACAGTTTTACAATTAAATCATTTTTTACCTATTATTAAAATATTAAACAAAAAGCTAACCCCCGTCTAATCAACACATTAAACCAAACTAAAATAAAAAAAAAACGGTACCAACGGAGAGGTCATAAAATCACTCGAGTGTCAAAAATTCGCACTAATTCGTTTGGAATAACCGTTAAAGGGTCTCAGCCGGCATAGCTGTAATTATAATGCCCCCATAGCCCCAGTCACAGCCGATCTCTGTCAGCTGACATCGTCCATTGTGGAGCCTCTTGACCATTTACAAGCTCAAATTACAATAGCGGCCCATTGTGCGGCGCGCCCCCGCAAATTGTGCGTTGGTGTTGGTGCGAGTGCCCCTCAGGTGTGCTTCAGGTGTGCTAAGTGTGCGTGCGCCTGTGTGGGTCGGTAGGTTGGTGGGCATTCAAATGCAAACGGAGCGGCAGACCACCGTTACAATGTGGCTCATTAAAAGCAAAATGCTCATGTAGCAGCAACAGCAGCAGCGGCAGAAGCAACAATAAAACGCCGGCCAAACAAAAATGTGTAAAATCTGACGCGCAGTCAAACAATAACAATAGGCGAGTCAGATACCGATTCTGAGTCCGAATCTGAATCTGAACCTGAACCTCTGGTTTGAAGCCGCAGAATGGGAATGAGTGGGGTTTTTGTTTGCCATAAAATATTTCACGCCAATTTCAATTCTTCCGTGTGCCATAAACTCAGCATCGGAACGTCACTCAGACTTAAGGCGCCCCCCAAGTACACTATTAAAAAAAATAATAATAATGAATATATTATTTAAAATTAAAATTTTTAATTTTTAAAACGTAACTTACGTTTTTGTAACTTTATATGACACATTTAAAGGTTTTAAGAATATAGAAAACCAGGATTCTAAAAACTTTTCATAATGCATTGCAATAGATGGTAAGAGATACTGAAAAACAGAATTGTCTCTTGTTATAACAATATCCTTTATGGTTTTTTGAAAGGATTTTTGATTTATGTTTAAATTTAAATCACATTTTAGCAGAATTAGAGACTATGCTTATTTTTTGGGATCTATAAAGGTCGGCATCCTGTTTTAAACAAATAAAGGATTTTTATATTTATTCAAAAACAAGACAAGTAATTTTATTAATAAATTTTTTATGTTTGACTGAAATAGTATAAATGGTTATTTCAAATACACTATCCTTTCATATAGGAAGCTGAAATCACCTGGTCTTGACTCCAGTTCTACCCTTGCAGGATATTATTATTTTGGACAGAAGTTTTTAATGCAGAGAATTTATAATTTCCGACCCTATAAATCATATATATTCGTGATCAGCATTTACAGCCTAGTTGATCTAGCCATGTCCTCTAGAAAAATAAAATTTACCCATTTTTAGTAGTTTGATAAGGTTACATTATTTAAATGGTGAAAAATTAACTAAATAAATTAATTTTTTTTAATTTAAATTTCAAATGATGGCTTAGTAACCTAATAAAAACGGACAAAGTACAGTTCTCCAAATTTAAATTAATACTTTTTTTTCTTAGTTTTGATCGAGTTCAAACTGCCGAACAAACTGCAAGACTGCAAAAAAACTGGCCTCTTCTTGTTTCATTTAAATTAAAATTTTTCTCTTAGTGTAACGGTCTGCAATTTTAAATTCATAAAATCAAAGACGAACGTGAAACAACAACACAAAAGCCCACGAAACTGTGCCAACAACAATGTTGAAGTAATGAGAATGAGCATGAGCATCCAAAAACTCAGCAATTACCAAGTCAGCGAGAGAAAGACAGAGGGAGAGAGAGAGAGAGAGCCAAAGCCGCTCTCTGCGGAAGTATGTCAGCAGGTCTCGTCGTCTCTCGGCTAACGGTAGTTTTTCAGCCGCTCCTCTGCCGCGACCACTGCCACTGCTCTGCCGCCACGCTTAGCTGCGCCTGCTTAGCTGGCTTGACGTTGGCTTCGGCGTCGGCGTCGGCTGAGCGGCTGTTGTGGCTGCTTCTTCTTTCCGCATGCTAGCTGAACTAGCAACATGTTGCTGGGAATCTACAAAAACAAAAGCAAAAATACAAATGTAAATGTTGCTTAGCTACAAACGCCAACCTGTTGAAAGCGAAATTTTCTCTTTGCAGCTGGACAGTGTCTAGCTTTGATTTCTGCCTCTTCTTCGCCGCCTTCTTTTTCGTCGTCTTCTTCTTCTTCTTGGCCAAGCCTCGAAATCAAGTTAACTGTTTATGCACAAAAGACAGGGACGGACTGAGAGAAAAGAGAGGGGTGTCTCTTGTTGCTTTACCGTTTCTTTCATTTCATTTCGTTTCAACTAGTTAACCAAATGAACTTATACACTAGGAAAAAATAAGTAATAAAGTAATAAAAACAGTTTGAGAAAAGACATATTTAACATTTTAAAATTTTCGGAATAACATAAATTTTTATAAAAAATTTATTTCTTATGAGAAGATTATTTTAACAATTCATTTTTCTTTTGATTTATGTTTATTAATAACTTATTTTGCTTAAATATCCAGTTCATAATGTTCTAAGAAAAATCACAATTTTCCATTATATTGTACAATTAAAGGCAAGGTTATATATTTTGAATGTTTTATTAAGGTGTAACTTGCCTTGTTCTCTGTATAAGTTAACTAACATAATAGTTAAACATCTCGAAAATACAATTTGGGTTTCTTATTCGCCGGCTTATAAACTAGAGGTTAAATCAGGGTTTCTTTACTTATTTTGGACCATTCTTTCTTCTTTCTTATTTAATTGTCGAAACGATAAATTGAAACTTTAAGAATTATCCTATTTATTATTATTGTATTTTTATTTATTTTATTATTGTATTCCTGAAATAAGAGAGGATCACCATCTGGATATTTAATAGTAAAGTTTACTATTAAGTATAAAAATAAATTTAAACTCTCCGAATTATCCTATTTAGTGTTAATTTTCATAGGAACCTTTGCAGAAACAATATTTTTTAACTGACCGTTATTGTGTAAATAAAATGATGAAGTTACTCAATAGTATAGTGTACATTTAAGTTATTTTCTATTAAACAACAATAATTACTAAGGTAAACTTATATTTTCTCGTATTTTTATAATCTTTAATTTCTTTCCGTGTACCGTTTAGTGTGGGCCATCTCTGCCTCTTCTAATTTCTTCTTTTTATTTATTTTTTTTTCGGGTCTACACACCTGTGTGTTTTCGTTGTTGTTGCGCTTTCGTTGTCGGTCTTTATATGAAGTTGGATCGGTGCCTTGAAGAACTTCCACTTGGTTGGGTTCCAATCAAGCGTGTGCACCATCGCAATACAAATATCGGATACGATCACAACACATTCGTGGCCAAATGCGTTCTTCTTTCTCTGTCGCTCTAGCTGCCTAGCCCCCTGCCCCGCTGGCCCCACCAATTTATATGCTAATTTAACTGATTATTAATGTTTTGACCCAAATACCGTTTGGAAATTATTATTGGCCGATTCTGGTATCGATTTTTTTGGTTTCTTCTTCGTTTTCCTATGCATCTCATGATGTTGCTTCTCGTTCCCATTTTTTTTTTTCTTTTTTTTTGGGTTTTTTAAGGCTTATCGAATGTCTTAACTTAATCTCTTTCGCTGGCGGGGAAATGTATATACGATTCTTAGTCAACGGGCGGGCCAGAAAATGTTTCCTCAGGTTTAATATTTTCATATTAAAGAATCATTAGTGAGCTCTAATCTGGGAGTTGGGATCGATGTGTCAGGTTGTCAGCAAGTGCAGGGGGAATCCGGGGAAGCGTAAGATATGGGAATTAATTAAATACTTAGAGGTGGGGTCTCCTCTCAGCGGAAGCCCAGTGTAAGCTTAATTTCAAGCTAAGCCACAGATTTGGGAATTTTTTAGATATTTTATCTGTGAATGGATCAGATCTTAGAGCATAAGTTTGATGAATGAAGTGAATTTCAGGCATAATTCTTTTAAAACATAAGATATCAGGCTAAGCCATTCTTACTTGCATTATTTGATCCTATTTTGGAAAAAAAAAATTATCATAAACTATAATAATAATAAGACCGCATTAGATTTGATTAATACTTAACTTTCTTTGGTAGAAAAAAAAGGTGTAACAGGTGTATAGTAGATAATCCCAATGAAATCTATCCTAAGTTACATATTATATCTAATCAATATCCTACCCTTTTCCCCCCTTGTTCTTTGCAGTTAAACATTGGTCCCCGGAAAGCGTAGGAAGTGCTTAACCCTCGGGATCGCCAGAAGATTCGCCTCGATCACCTGGGTCCACTGACCATGAAGTTTTGCAGCATGAACGGCCCAAGTGAATCGGAAGTTGAGAGCCTGCTGATGAGTCCGTGCTGGGGACCGCCCCAGACCTCCGCCCAGGACCAGTATCTGCTCGATGGCCACAAGCTGCTGCTGGAGCACGACCTGGACTCGCTGCCCAGCGATGCGGACCAGAAGAACTCGCTGGACGTGCTGGACAACCTGCTGCTGAACGGCTCCTCGCTGAATGCCCTCTCCGACCTGAAGCCGCTGCCCCCGTTCACCGGCTACACCGGCCACCTCTCCATCAATGGGATCTCCGGCCACCACTACCATGCCATTGCCCAGAGGCTGCCGGATGAGAGCAACAACAACTACATGCAGAGCGCCTACCAATCGAATCCCACGTCCACGACGCAGTCGAGTGCGGGAGTCGGTGGCAGCAATAGCAGCAATTCCAACTCCAATGAGCACAACATCGTGTCCTCCTCCACCTGCCTGCCCGAGAGTGTCCTCAGCGGGAGTGGCGGCGGCGGCGGCGGCGGTGGTAATGGTAACGGAGGAGCGGACGCCTGCCTGGCGGACGTCAAGCTCTTCGCCGATAGTCAACTAGATTCTAAGCTTTACTCCGTCGCCGATAGCTGTGTGATGAGCGGCTCCGGTAACGGATCCTCGGCGAATGGGAATAACGGGGCAGGTCCCAGCATAGCCACCTTGACGCCCATCGACCAGGTGGCCGACTCCCTGCACAACAGCGGCGTTCGCATCTACAAGGACCTGACGGAGTACGTGGACATGAACTCCATAGACGACATAGCAGCCATCATAGGCTCCGCCATTGCGGACACCACGGTGCCCAATCAGCTGGACAAGGACGACAACAATGACACGCGGGACAGCTGGATGGATCTCGATGCCTGGATTGATGGCAATTGCATACAGCAGGAGTCAACCAAGGTCCTGGTCTCACAGCAGGACTCCCTCGGCGACTTCATGCTGCCGCACAGTCCCCTGCCCATGCACGCCAGCAGTTCCACGCTTCAGAGTCTCCTCAGCCACGGCTACATGCCGCTGTTGCAGAATCGCCTCCAGAACGGTCCTCCAAACGGCAACTCCTCGGGCGGCGGAGGATCCCAACAGGGTGCCGGCGGCAAGGGGGATCCCCAGGCGCCCACATCTACCTCTTACTGCAACGAACTGGCGGCAGCCACCAGCAGCAGTTGCAGTCCGCCCGGATCCGTGGTCAGCACCACGGACAACCCCAACGGCCTGATGATCAATCCCCGCTACTTGAGCAATCCGCCTGGCAGCAACCAGGCGACGGGGAATCCCCACCAGCAGGGCGGCTACTCTATGCAGAGCTCCGGCATGTCCCTCAAGGACAACGGCCTCTGCTCACCCGACCTCCTGGGCAACTATCCGCACACCACAACGGCCAGCACGACGGGCTCGGAGCTGCGGACTGGAACGCCCAAGGCCAAGCGATCCCGCTCCCAGAAGAAGTCCAGCCAGCAGCAGCAGCAGCAACAGCAACAGCAGCAACAGCAGCAGCAGGGCGAGACCGGCGGTGGTCCGCCCAACGGCACGCCCCAGATGAGCGCCATCTCGCCGTCGGGCTTCAGTGCCAGCGATCTGAGCGGTCTGCTGGGCAAGGAGAAGCCCGTGCACCGGTGCAGCATCTGCAACCGGGGCTTCCTCAACAAGTCCAACATCAAGGTGCACCTGCGCACCCACACGGGCGAGAAGCCCTTCCGCTGCGACGTCTGCGCCAAGGCCTTCCGCCAGAAGGCGCACCTGCTCAAACATCAACAGATACACAAGAGAATTGGGCGTGACTGACGCTCCTCTACGAGCTTTATGTTATAGCCGAACAACCAGTAGCATCTCCCAGGGAGGAGCCTCAAACCCAGCACAGAAAAGTGTAATTATTCCAAGCAAAAATTGCATATCAATTGGGGTTAATCTTAGATCTCTGGAGATTTTAAAAAACAATCAAATTGGTTTCCAAAAATTATAAACTTTGTTTTTTAAACCTTTTGAGAGCTTTAAAACTTACCATTAATGATATTTTATTGGAAAACTGATTACCTTTTCTGTGTGAGAGTTCTTTACTTTAACAATTTTGGTTCTGATCAGGATCTATATTGTCTTAAGATTGGCTCCCATTGGGTGGCTTCTCCCTGCTTTCTCTGCGTGCGTGTGTGCCAGTGCTTGGTCAGGCCAATGTCTGTATATCACAGGATATTCGGGCATTGGCCAACCTATATATCAGATATATATATAGAGAATATAATTTTTACAAGGCTACGCAGTGGCATACACACACTTTTTGATATTCGTTGTTGTTGGTTGCTTTTGATCTCTTTGGTTATTCCAGTTATTAGAACAAAATTCAGAGTAGATTTTTTATTCAAAAAACTTAAGAAAAAAAATTAAAAGGATTCGTTCATAATTATGCTTTTAAATATCTTAAAACAAAGTTCATTGATATAAACCTTAAATCAGTAACTACTTTTCGGCTATGCTAGATCCAAGTTTAGTTTTGAACCTACTACCTCCAGGCAAGCAAACAGAATAGTAATAGGATATTATCCATATTAAATATATGTTAATATCTGTAACTATATGCAGCATCAGAAATCCCGGAAAGAAAAGCCAAAGAAACCACAAGCAATGTAAGAACAACGAAGCGTCCAATTGTCATTCTGCAACTGTTGTTCTGTTTTGATGCAGGATCGCGAGCTTCGAGCAACCAAGGTCCTGGCACAGGTAAAATATATATAATTATACGATAAACAATCTAGACAATAATACCAATTTAGGGAGCGAAGAGCGAGAGGAAGTTGTATAAAGTTCTGAATGTTGTCTGTACCTCATCATGTTGAAAACTGAAAAGTGACGCATACAAATTACAATTTAAATCTAAAACTAATCAAGCAAAAGCAATAACAATTTTAAATTAATTACTTTTAAAATGTACAAACCAATGGAGAAGCGTTATTTCTTAAAAAATACATTTATATTTAGTGTAAGAATTTTGTAGCGGGCTTGGCAAAATATTATTCATAATAATTAATTTGCGTAAATACAAAAATAAACAGAAATCGCTGGAAATAGAAATGGAAATGGAAAAAAAAATGATGAAAATCGTTTAGCAATGTACTCAAGTAATAAACTCGATATAATTTAGCCAATATCGTAAAGCGTTGTTAATTTGTTTTTTAAAAAGTTTGTTGCTAAAGTTTTAACGTTAATTTTAACCATAAATTATGTTCGATATACCCGAAATTATTTATCCTTAATATTTGAACACACACACAGCACACAAAAAATATAAAAAGAATATAAAAACACACACAAAAAATTACATCAATTCTAAAGTAATTTAATGATATTTTATAAACATATGTATGTATAATTTCTATTAAACAAAAAAGGGACAATATTAATTGTGTTATTTTAGTTATCGTGCAATTTTATTTATTTTTACAAAAGCAAACTTGAATTTTGTTCAACACATTTCGATTTGTAAATATTTATTTCGTAACTGTAATGCCTTATATTTAATTAATTATATTTAAATAAATTCAAATGTCATTCAAAATGTGCAAAAATCAAATTAAGCCAACAATTTGCAAAGGTGTTTTATTTATGGCAATTATTTAGGTAAGTTTGAAAACAAAAAACAAGACTTTTTTAGCTGAATACAAGTTTTTATATGCAGAAAACCCCTTGGCTTTTAATGAACCACATGGCGTATACGTATTAAGGAAAACTCTGAATGTTAATGGAAGATTAAGATAGTCTAGAGGCTTTTGGGTGTTGCCCCATTGCATATGCCTCACAGCCCCTGCTTTTATGATCCCCATTAGCAACCTGACAGTGTCGCATTGAGGCACGTTCGGCCACAAAAACAACAAGCAGCCACAAAAATATGCGAGCAAAGTCAAGCCAAGACCGAGACCAAGACCAAGAAACCAAACCAAACTAAACCGAACCAGCCAGTCGGGTAGAATCATTATATTGACCACAAAGAAAGCCAGCGAAGAAAGAGCCAAAGAAAGAGCGAAGAGGCGAAGCCCACACAGTCGTTGGGGCTCCAATATATACTCGTACTCGTGCCTCACAGATACAGCCGCAGCTATGGAAAAAGATACAGATACAGAGACGGAGCCAGAGCCGGAGAATACCATGCATACTGTGCCACTGACCCAATTTCCAGACTCGTTTCCACACAGAACCGCAGCGGATTTGAAATGTTAAGATACTAAGATACTTTGCTCTTTCACCGCAGCCCGTCTGGAGGTAGACACCGATATACACCTCTATACATGTACATATATATATATATATATACATCTGTGTGTATATGTCTGGCAAGAGGGGTCTCCAGTTCGCATCCGCATTTCTATGCCGCTGACTCGGTGAGTCTTCATCTGCTGCTGGCGCGCCAGCTTCTTGATGTATCTGTAACTCGTTTCTGTATCTCGCGCCTTGTATCTGTGGCACTTAAATTTATGCAACATCATGGCTGCTGCGGCTGCAGTGGCGGCTGCGACTGTTGCTCCGGCTTGCTTGTGGCTTCGTTTTGTTCTAATCAAACTGTGCTACGTGTTGCGGACGCCGCCAGTCTTGGGTTAAGCTTTTGTTATATTCTTAGAAGAGCAATTGGAAGAATGGTCTTGTACAAAAAAAAACGTAGTTTTCATTAACAAAAATATATATTTAAAATAAGCTTTTTCTTACCATTCTCGTATTTTCCAAAGTTTTAAATTATTTTAAACAAATATTTTCAAACTTAAACAAGTCAGATTTTCAATGTTAAGCAACTTAATCTCTTTTCCACAAATAAAAATGTTGATAAAATCAATTTAAAATCATTTTTAAAATCTTCTAATATAACTTAAAATATTATGTTCACTTGCAGTCCATGATTAGGTCCCAAGTGTTCCCTATTTTTCTCTGTGTAACCCTGCAGCTTCTTTAATTTTAAAAGATTTCGCCAAAAGAGAACCTAATGATGTAATTTTAAATGCATTAGAAGCGCTGAAGACACATTTCCGTGGAATCTCTTTTATCTGTTTTTCTTCTCCATTTTTAATTAAAGTTTGTGTCAATTAAAAGTAATTTTCCACTCTCTCATCTCGGAGTTTATTTGTGTTCGGCCACTTAATTGCATCCAGCTAACAATGTGGCTAAGCATGACCCAGATCAAGGTGTCGGCGTAGATAATATGAATGATGGGGGGGAATCCTAAGATTGAAGTGCCCAAGATTGAAATGCCTAAGCAGACATTTAGGTTGGCTTAAGCAGCAGCTTTTGAGTTGAATAATGGATTAAGATGGAGAGTGAAAAAGATACATCAAAAAGTGTGAGTTAAAGATGATTTTAAGATTTAAAGAAATATTTCTTAGTAAGAAATATAATTTGTTTTAAATAAGATTATTTAAGCATATTATTTTTCACCAAAATAAAATTCTATTCCATTAGAAATTGTGTCTTGTACTTTAACTATCCACATTACAATCTTGTCTTGGATTACATCCTGCTAACTGAGAGCAAATGATAGGCCAGCCTCTTCACGACCTTTCTCAGCCAGTCGAGACTGGCCTTTGTTGTGCTCCCTAGATTCCCTCTGGCCAATAATCAAAAATTGCAGTCTACAGTTGCAGTTGAGCTTTGGTTTATTTTTTGGCTCATGCAGTCAGTAGCAACTGAAAACCATTTCTTCCACTCGAAGTCTCCAGCTCCTTCGCTGATTCATTCCACGACTTGATAGACAGCCAGGCTAAGATAGTCGTTTCATGCTCTTCAAAGGGGTATGATAACTTTGCAGATGAACTTGTTATTATTTTAGATGTTAAAACAAAAACTAGGAATTTAATTTTCTTAAGTTCTGATATATATAATAAATTTATAAAATATATATGGAGTACATTTTTCAATAATATAATATATTTATAAATTTGGTGTTTAGATTTTCTATTTAAAAAGCCACTCTTCTTATGAGCTGCATCAAATTGAAATTAAAAATTACCTTTCTTATAGAAATAGTACCTCAAAAATAAGGAAAAGCTAACAAAAGTATATCGGTTTATTATCAAATACATCCAGAAATGTAATTTAGGTTTACTTATGGCTCAAATATACTAATAAAAACACGCAATATGTTGGCACATTCATTTTCAAAATCTTTTTAAAATTGAAAATAGCCAAGTAGGGTAAAGAAATAATAAGTAGAAATAAAAAACATCAATGTTAATCGATTGAAATTGATTAAAATTGAAATTGATTAAAGAAATAGTAAATAGAAATAAAAAATCATAAATGCTAATCGATTGAAAATCGATTTTGGCAAGATGGTTCAACTATTTTCCAGCTTAAGGTTATAACGATATTCATTAAGAGTTTCACGCTCAATATCGAAATAAGGTTTTATTATAAGATTTGATGCACTTATTGTTAGTCTTGTAAGGAGATGATTCAATAAATAAAAATAAAAAGATATCGAAATTATATCGATATCTTTTGACCATCTTTACAGAGAATACACCTAATTCGGTGTTTAAAGGCTACCACCTTTTCTGTCTTGGTTTTTCTGGCCAAAATAGCAAATCGGGCGTCGGTCGCTTGGATGGTCGAGTCGTGTCGCCGTCGCATATTCATATTGTCCAGCAGTTGCAAGTTGCTAGCTGCTATTGGCGATGTTGCTGCTGTTGCTGTTGCTGTACTGCTGCTGCTGCTGCTGCCTTGCTATTTTGTGCTGTAGCGCAGTTAAAGACACAATGACCTTGGGTGAAAGTTGCTCTCCATTTCTATTTTGTGAGTGTGTGAGTCTGTTTTTGTTGTGGCCCATTCACTGCTGTTACTGTTGATGTTGCTGCTGGCGCTGCTATGCCATTTTTTACACACATATATTGTTATTTTTAACGATTTTGCCTTGTCTCCATATTTGCTTTTGTCGCGCGGCCCTCCCTCCCGTCCTGCTCCTCTTGCACCGCAACACATCTTCCCTTTTTGTTTACACCCGTGATTTGTGTGTGTGCCGCTTGTTGCTGTTAGTTTTGATTACTTTTGCTCTTGATTGAGACTTTGATTGATGCCAGTCGGGGGGAGCCGGGGGCAGACATTGTGTTGGACGGAAGGAAGAGTGACTGCAAAGCAGAACGGAAATGGCTTGCGTGCCGGAAGTTGGAGGGATCGAGCGAGATCCATACTTGGACTTGTTAAACGCCAAATTTCGCAATTTTTCATAATTTATGCACCCGCTCTTCGCTCTTGTTTGTTGTTATTATTTTTTGGCAATTAAAAAAATTAAACTCACTAGCCAAGTGCAACTTTTGATTTTGCAACTCAGGTTTTTCGGTTCATTTTTCACGCCTCGCCAAGCAGCTGGCCAAGATTCTAAAGGAGAATAAATCATGTCTGTAATAACATTATAATCAATTATTAATATTTAAGTGTGCTGTTCTGGTTTAATTATTGTTTTTGTTCTTCTTCTCCTCCTGCAGCTGTCTGCGGCAAAACTTTAATTAGCAGCAAAAGCAAACAGTGCACAACGAAAATCTTATGAAATACGCAATTAAACTTGATTATTATTACGAGCCAAAAAAATAAAACACAAAAAAAAAACGGAAAGGCAACAAAGTAACACACAAAACAATATTGTAACAAGATCAAAGACAAGAACGTTGAAGGTGAAGCTTTCAAAGTTGATTAAGAATTTAAATTATTCATCGATTTAATTAATAAGGGAATTTAGTTCCATATTTTATTTTAACTATTAGTAATACTTTACTTAATTATAACTAATTTATGTTGTTCCAAGACCACACACAAGAACTCTAGTCATTTACAGGGAAAGTCTTTAAGCTTAACGCAAAATATTTCAGCATTTATTCCGTTTCGTTGTCAAGTTCGTGGTGCATTTTAATGGCACACACGATGGATGGCCTAAAACTGGTTGAGAACACGGTTCAAGCCAAAAAATAACAAAAAAAAATAAATAAATAACAACAAAAAAAGACGCGACGCGACTGCAATTAATTTACAATGCACAACTGCAACAACGGCAACAGCAACAACTGCAACAGCAGCAACAGACGGCGCGTGATCTATGCGATCAATGGTCAGTGGGGCTGGCTGAGGGGGGGCCGGGGACCGGCTGGCCAGCGACAAGTGACCCCATTTTTATTGGAGCCTCTATACGTGCGGAGCTGCTTGCTGCCGCTGCTTGTTCTACTTTGAAATTTCACTTTTCAAACGCCAGCTTAACCCGTGTGTGTGTCTATGTGTGTGTGTGTCTGTGAGCGAAAAAAAAAATTATAATTAATAAGCCAAATATATCATGTTCTGCTTTCGTGCGTGAGTTCAAAGTTATTTCTTATCCCAGTTCGTTGCCTAAGTCTTTTGACTTACGGGGGCAGGTTCGTTGCCTAAATCTTTTGAATGCAGCGCAGATTTTGCATACCAAGAAACATGTCGAAAAAGGTGTACCGCAAATATACAAAACAAAGATACAGCAAACGAAGAAATAAAATCCGCACGAAATGCTGTATGCTGAGGGGAATATATCGAGAGAGCAAGCATAAAAAGCAAGCCGCAATAACAAATGCAGCCGGAGGAGAGCAGCCGATGCCAAGACCAAGGCAACAACATTGACGATTTAACCTCAAACTTCAAAGTGTCACTGTCATGGCCCTTATTACTACTCCAAGCAGCCGGGCAATAACAAAAACAACGGCCAACAGCCATCGTCGCAGTCGTCGTCTTCGTGGTCGTCGCCATAACCTGTTGGCAATTCAGTTTATGACTTTTTTGCCCGGCACCGTGGGTCCGAGACTAGGGGTATGGCTATTAATTGATACACAAATTATGGATGTGTGAAACCTTTTATTATTTTTAGGGTTTTTACTGTAAAAAAAATATATAAAAAACAATAAAATAAAATTAATTATAAAAATAAATTAAAAAAAAATTATTTTACAAAAATTAAATAACGTTTATATTGTGCAAATAAAAATTTTATAACGAAATGGTCTTTTGAAAATATTTGAATTATACTACAAAATAAGAAAGAAAGCTAACTTCGGAAAGCCGAAAGTTTTATACCCTTGCAGTTTGACTTTGGAATATAAAAATTAATCATAATCATAATCATAATCATTAGTTTAAATTCGCATAGCTTTTTTATGCTAGTGTTTATTAGGTTCAGAAATCAGCGTTGTAAATTTAAAATTTATAATATTCAAATTTTCTTTGTGATTTTTGACAGTTTTGACGATGTACATATGTAACTTATTTACTTAATTAAAAAAAAAAAAATAAGTACATTTTTTTCGCCCAAAACATGGCTAGATTTACTCGGCTGTTAATGCTGATCAAGATTTAATTTAATTAAATTTTTAATTTAATGGGTTGTAAACGATTCCTTCACTGCGTTGCAGGCTTATGACTTATTATAATAATAATACTTATCAATAAAAATGTTTTAAAAATTTGTATATAGTTTCTAAAAAAACTTTCTATTAAAGAAGAAGAAAATAAAATATTTATGCTTAGATCAAAGCAAAGTACAAAAGGAGGTAATGGATTGCTTCGTAAATTATATTTATATTTATTATTACTAGTATATACATATATCAAAATAATTACTTTAAAAATGTTTAATCTTTACCACAACAAAACAGAGCTTTCACCGCCTCATTGGCCCACTGTGCGGGCTCACGTATTGCCGCCAAAAGTGGGTCAACATGAAACAAGCCAGAAAAGAGTAAGAAAAAAAGCAGCAGCAGCCGCAGCCGCAGCAACAATACCACTACGAATACAAATACCACTACCACTACCACAACCGTTGCCAGTAACAACAACAACGCTAAATCACGCTGACGAACTGGCTTAGAGACTGGCTCGAAGAAAGCCCGACAGAGCGAGCGAGAAGGCAGCAGGCACACACACACACACGGACTGAAACAACTTGTTGAATTGCCTGGGCTTAAAGCAGTTGTAAATTTATTTTCGGGGTTCGGCCTTTAGGAATTTATGTAAAGTCGTCGTCATAGTCACAGGCGCAGGCGCAGGGCTAAAAAAAGGCAAAGGCAAAGACTAAGGCGCCTTGGGATGCTAAGGAGGCGTGTCCAAGGGGTCCAGAATGATTTATGGACACAACAGAGCCTTACTTATATTTAACAGCTACTATAATATTTTAAAACCGCTCAAGCTTTAGTTAGAATTTAATACAAAATTATCATTATTATTATATTATATTTTTACTTATGCTGTTATCATTTTGATTTTTCATTTATATAAAAAAAGTCACATTTAATTAATTTTATGGCTCAACAGGTCTATGCTTATTCTAGCATAATATTATCTGAAGTATTTTAAAACAGCACAAGCTTTGGTTAATAATTATCCAAATCATGAGAACTATTTTTTACCAAATACTTTATTATTTATGGTTTTTTCACATTTAAAAATTTAGTTATAATTTAAGTTAAAAATGTTTTACTGAACTTTCTGATCGAAAAATCATTTGGAAATTTACGCTGTGTAAAATTATTAACAAATTATTATACCTATAGTAATTTATATATAAATACATATAATGTATATGTATTTTTTTACAACACTCTTATTAAAAACACTCTTATTATTTCACATTTCTAAAAAACTAGTAAATTTCAAATCTGAAAGTCTTTCTGTGTATGTTATTATTAGGTTAATTTAAAATTTTAATATTGGAAAATTGTTGTCAAATTTATTTTTTCAAATCAATTAATTGTAACCGATCTTAGAATTAAAATAATTTATTTATTATTATAGTTACTATTATTTTGTTTTTATGTCAATCACTGTCCCAGAAATCGTAAATATTCATTCTAAGTAGAGTACACATATTTTCGTAAGGAGCATTTAATTTTTTATTTTTTTTTTATTGATTTAAAGGTAAGGATATGGATTACAATGGCAGAATTTTGCTATTTTCCGAATAAATAAATAAATAAATAAATTTGAAATGGGAAATCCTTATAAAATTTTAAACTTTCCTTTAGCCTTAAAATTAGATTATTTATTTATTCTGACAATAATTGCATTCGTTTGTTTTTCTTTTTTTTTGCAGTGTGACCAAGTGGCAAACTGGGTTGCCGACAGCCAGTGCTGCCCATATTGCGATACTAGGTTGTACAATCTGGCAACACTGGTTGAACGTCTTCAAATAAAACATATTCACCAAACTCGGGGAAAATGAAGCAATTATATTCGATTTTCCGGTAAGCATCGAGAATTTGAATAATATAATTAGAGGAAAATCCTAAGGGACCTGGATTTTGTTCAAGGAAAATTTAACCAATTAGAGATTTTTTAGGAGAAAAGCCAAATGTGCATCTGGCAACACTGATGTTAGAAAATCATGGACATCGGCGAATTGCTGGCTTTTAAGGTAAATAAAACAATATTTAATGAAAATTACTACATCTGGATGCATTTAATCAATAGCCGGAACAGACGCCGAAGCGGCCACACGATGAGGATGACGACGACTTCGACACGGAGTCCTCGCACGGAAAACGGGGCGGTGGCGACGAGAAAATCAAACGCATGCGGCGCATCGCCGAGGCCAAGGAGTCGGCACATTATGGAAAACAAGGCGGGGGCTCCACAGCGTCCGCGGGCACCTCGTCCTTTGAATTTGACCCTGAACTGACGGAGGAGGAGCGTCTGAACATCCTGAAGTACGTGGAGAACGAGGAGGCCGATGGTGATGTGCTGGACGAGCAGGGCTTGAAAAAACTGATCCTGGTCTTTGAGAAGCGCAACCTGAAGAATCAGGAGATGCGCATCAAGTTCGCCGACAGCCCGGAGAAGTTCATGGACTCGGAGGTGGAGCTGCACACGGTGATCCAGGAGCTGAAGGGCGTGGCCACCGTTCCGGACCTGTATCC
>VNJR01006926.1:0-22860 GCA_008042585.1 Drosophila punjabiensis
AACCCCATATAATCATGTATAATCTGAACAAATCCCTGTCGCAATTATCGTCATGGCTCGTGACAAAAGTTTCCGCGAAGTCTGCGGAAAAAATACCGCATCATGCTGATAATATGGCAGCGATAAAGCGGATAAGTAAATAAATTAGTTTTCCACTCGCCTGTGTGAATCAAATTGTTAACGGGCTGAGTTCCCCATGCATCTGGGAACCGTATCCGAGTCCGGACTGACTCCCATTCACGGGATGACGGGATGGCGATTCACAAAATAAACCCGTGCAGTCCGGGAATAGAAATGTAGAAAATAATAAAGATAAAACACAGCAGCCCGTCAGCTGTCACATGTTCTAGAATTTAGAGTGATTAACTATCAGAATGGATAACATACATGTACGTTTCCAGGAACGTCCGATTTGAGGGTTTTCAAGTGGCGTGGTCAGGCGAACTGAAAGTGCATTCCATTAGTCACTAGACACGACTTTTGGCACTCGAGTGACTCATCCTCTGGCAATGTCTAGCTCGGCATAGTTCGGAGAGTGTTTCCAGTATGTCTGCTAATTTATAATGGAACCACCCCGCGAAACATTAAAGCGCACCCACTGAGTCATCGTTTGCTTTAACTCGCAAAATCTGGTATTTCGTAGGGCTGATTTCAGCAGAAATTTGCCATATGGGAGCTGATTAAGGGGGCGCCAGTTTAGAAGAACCCCAGTTATATGGGAGTTTGGGATTTTATACAAGTTCTTATATCAGTTTATCCCATGACTAACGCAAGTATGTCCATATCAGAGCGGAAAGTCCAGTTTCTGCCCAGGAAAATAGTGATATTAATCCATTTCTTGCATCATCCTTGTTTACGCAATCTCTTTATATACGTATTTATATTTACCGGCATTTTTTGCTGACCAAGCACATTATTCTAAGATATGATGAAACACAAAGGCAATTAAGGAAAGTGGATTATATTTAATGACTAACAAGTAAGAGTTACTTTGTTATGCTTAAGGGTGTATTGAGATCATTCGAAAGATCTAGAAAAAGTTTATTAACTGTAAAGCGGGTTGACTTATTATGGTGAAACTGATCAAACTTATGAATTAAGATATAACTAATGCTAGAAATATAGAAAGGACACTTGACGTGCTAAAAGAATAAGAGTTAATGTATAACATACATGGTTAATTCAAAACATCATATCATTTGAAATCTCTCTTTACACATTACAAAAATTGCATTTCTTGTGAAATAACTAATATTTTTGTTTTTGAAAAGCCCAACTAATTAATTTAAGTCATGCATTCCCACTTATTTCCCGTCCGCTGTGCAAATTGCAATTTGCATGTCTGCATTCCTTTACAGCCAGCCAGCATGTCGTCTGTTTTTCGGTTCTGCCTGGAAGTTGAGTTGGTGGTCCTTCGATTTGATCTGCTTGGCACCGTCATTCCTCTCCGGAATGGATTCGCCACAGTTGCGCGCAAATGAAATCGAA
Organism: Drosophila punjabiensis; assembly: GCA_008042585.1. Lineage (NCBI taxonomy): Eukaryota > Metazoa > Arthropoda > Insecta > Diptera > Drosophilidae > Drosophila > Drosophila punjabiensis. The sequence goes on from VNJR01006926.1 coordinate 1,489, forward strand.
ATTGAAGAACTTCTGGGCCGGGTTCTCGCTGGGTTGAGTGTGGCACTCAGGGTCTGGCTACGTGGTGGCGACATTTGAGGCTGTTTTGCGGCTGCGTGGAATGCCGCCAGTCGCCAGTTGTCACGTTTTGCTCTGGCAAATGACCCCAGAAGAATAAGCAAAAAATGAAAAAAAAGACTGGTGTTTGTCGTTTGTCGCTTGCCGTTTTTGAGACCGTTGTTGTTTACGACGACTCGTGTAGCATTCCGTGGAACTTTGAGCTGGGAACTCGGAGCAGTCCACTCCAGGCCACTTCATTCATGGTAATTGAAGACCGAGCTGCCGCAGAAAATTCAGCGAACTGCCGCCAGATAAGCGGGAGTAGAGTTCGCGCTCTTGCAGCTGGAGATCGGAGCTCGGAGCACGGAGATCGGAGTGTATACGCATAAACAAGTTGAATGAACCGCAGAATTTCGTCTATTTGGGAGTCAGTCAGTCAGTCGCGAAATGAGACAATCGGCCAGCCAAGTCGGTTCAGTTCACTTCCACTTCCAATTGGCAATGTCAAATGCGAGCCAAGTTTAATGACTCGACGACACCCGCACTGGCTTTTGTTTGTGTTTAACAAAAAATAACTTTTTGTTGTCGATGTTTTTGCCGCCATAGGTTTTTGAACTTGTTTTGCCAGTCTTGATTAGATGACGGCAGTGCTTTTTGGCATATGAAATGAGTGCGGGACTCACCGCAGATCTCGGAAATGTTAGGAGCTATTGAACCAGGCACCTCGGTTCAAGGAGACAAAGATTCTAGCTGCGCTAACTGGGCCTAAACACTGTTACAGAGCCCCGGCAAGGTCGTTCGAGTCTGGTTCAAGTCTCGTTCCGACTGGTTTTGTTAGCCAAAAGACGTGCTCGGCATAGACAAGCGGCGGATTCGAATTCGGCGGCTTTGACATTCAACTCGCCGGCGGCGGTTCAAGTGGCACAACCCGCCGCCAGCCACTCCCCACCGAAGCACGGCCCATGGGCAAGGTCAGTTCTCCGCGGTGGCAGCTAACTAACCTAAGTCATTGCGATCGCCTCACCCATTTACACTTTACACTGCGCCATTAAAAAAACAATACCCATACGAGTGGCATTCGGGCTGCTATTTACACAGTCTATCGCTGATAGGGAAAGCTATGGGAACAGGTGAGTTGGACTCACCGAATCAGAGGGGGAGCGGGAGCGGCCACCTTATCACCTTGAGCGGCACGTGACCGCCGCCGCGGTGGTAGTGCGAAAGAATTTTCATCGAGCAACCTGATCGTGCGTTATTGGATCTATATAGGGACCTGAAGCGGCACTGGGTTCTGGCTTCGTTGGAATCTCCGCGGGACTTCATGTAAATAACAACGGTATTTCGATATATGCGCTTGTATCTTGCAAATCTGCCAGTGTCCAAGTATCTGGTGCACAGAAAAAAAAATTCTTAAGTGAATCTAGTATTAAATATATAATTTTTTGATCAAAACATGAGTAAGCTGAGATGTTAACTACTATTTTAAAATTGTTTTTGTTACCTAAATTTCTAGCTATGAGTTGAGTCAATATTTTAGTGGAATATAACAGTAATTTTCACTAGTTACTACAATTATTTAGTTTCCACAAGCATTTTAAAATGTTAAATGACTTGTTAACCCAATAAAAACCAACACAGAAAATCTTTCCGAATTGATATTAATGCTTTATTGGCTTAGTTATAACCAATATCGAATTGGTCACATGATTTAAGTGCAAACTTCAAGGATATTTAAACTTCTAAAAACTTAAAGTAAGCTTTCTTTCTTGTTTTATTAAATTATTGTAATAATTTTTTATTTATTTTTTATCTGTATATTTCATAGCAAGTCAAGTATCAAGCATTTCTAGACATTGTTTAAGTTCCGGCCTCTTAGTTATTCCTTTATCGTATCTTAAAAACTGTCAGTCAGTTCTTAGAAAAACCTAATACAACCCTCAACTGAGAATTCCTGAAATGCTAATTTTTTTCGGCTCTGTGTACTCGTTTGCAATTTGATTACTGTTTTTGTTTTTATTCGTTTCGGGTGTGTTGAGTTCTGTTCTGTTCTGTTCGATCGCATCCACTTACAGACCCGGGCCCCGTGCATAGCAAACTGCAGTGCCACGCAAAATATTTCACTCAAATAAATATAGCCGTTTATTTTGGGAAATCGAAACAAGCGATACAAAATGGGGGGGAAACAAGTAAATAAATAAATAAGGCAGCGAATACCGCAACGGAACCCACTCGAATCACGTTTTCTGTCACGCAATTTGAGTTCTTTCAATGAATCGGATTTGGAAATGGATTGGAAATGGAAATGGCGCAGTAGTGGGCACACACGAGCATGTATATATATAGATGTACCCAGTGGATCGGTGGTTCACTTATCAAGTCAAGTGCTGCAGAGGAAGAGAAGGAGAAGGAGGAAGCGGTCGGTGTGGGTTAAGTCCAAATTGGGCAATCGAACGGGCAGCTTCTGTTTGATAGTGGTCAGCGTTTGTTATGGTTATTGACCATATTATCTGATAAAGCTGATTTCACGGCTTCCAATTGGGTATTAGCCACATTATTCCAGCCATAAACTAATTTTGCTACGGTCTAGACTTTATCTAGTACAGTTGACATTATCTAAATTGGAAACCAGGTTAATTGAATTGTAATTGTAATTGAGCGGTCACATGTGAGTTGTAATTGAAGGAATATGAATCTTTATGGAAGATATATATATAATTTATCTGTAAACGAATGATCCTCAAATTTAGGTCGAGCTACAAAGAACACCAATGTATAGTTTGAATCACTTATCTTTGAAATCAACTCTACAGGCATTGCTCTTCTTTTTAACAAATATATTTTATATGATTTTATTATAATAAAATCATTTTAAATTCGCCTGCAATTTAGATTTTAAATTTATTGGAAAATGTGTCAAGGTGCTTTTATTAGTTTTCATGCCTCACTTTGGCTAAGGCTCACTACTTAAAGGCTACCACTGGCACAGGTCTCTAAGCTTTAAAGTAAATCAATCTTATCGATGTCGGCAAACTGAAAGCATAATTCCCCCCGACTTAGATGACATTCCCAGTCTTAAGTCCAAGTAGAGCGCGTGCCAAGGGAAAATGCCATGGGATTCGGATCGGGATCGGGGCTAGAGCTCAGACGCAGACTGAGACTGACCTGGCTTAGCACTGCAAGTGGAAAATTTTCATGGTTTACATCAACGATTTGAGTCCCGCCAATGAGAAGTGTCAACATGTGCTCGTCTGATTAGCACCGCCAAAGTCATCGCGGTTTTTGGGACGTCAGCCAGGTGCCAGTCGCGGTCGCAGCACCACCCGGGGGTTTGGCCCCCGGGGAACTCACGCCCACTCCCAGCCACAATCACCGTCACCCGCCCAGTTCCAGTCACAGTTCCACTCCCGAAACGCCCCTTACTCCGCGGGAAATTAACACTCATCTCCATGGAGGAGCTAATTCCACAGAGAAAAATTTTGTATGCGAGATATCTTTCAAGATGATGCTATTAAAAATATTTTTTCGCAATGTTTGAGGGTTTTTCTAAAGCCAAAAAAAGGAGAATAGTCTTTTCAAATGACCTTAATTTTCCTAAATTGATTAAGCCTCTACATTTCCCTTGCGCATCTTAATATTATACTATCTTTTGCAAAGTTCTGAGGTCTTCTTGTGACTGTCTTAATTAACGATCTGTCTTTACAAGGATCTGAAATCTACTGCATTTTCTTTGAGTGTCCCCTGAGGTGGGTGGGGCTTTGGGGTCTTGGGCTTTCAGGGGGTGGTGGTGGTGTTCGTTTTGCCATTCGCCGTGGCGTTTACCAGTTACCAGCTTTTTTCTGCTGTCTCTGTTGTTCTGATAGCTGCCGCTGTGTTTTGTTGTGTTGACTTGGCACATTTTTGTTGTGATTTATTTGCGCGGCGTTTTTTGATTGAAATCGCCAAACAGCCGAGCGAGCATTGACGTTGACGCAACTGTGGGAATATTCCACTGCAGCGTGCGCGGCTGTGTGTAGCCACTATTAGTCCGCTGAAAGAGACGCGAGCACACGCCTCCTCCTGCGTCGGACGGCGCTCAATGTGTTAATGGATCAACAGTTTTGTGTTAGTTTTTAAGGGGCGCGGGCAGGTTGTTTTTTTGGGCAGCCTCGGCCCCACCCCCTTTCGGTTTTGCACACCACCCCACTGCCTGATTGATTGCCCCGCTAATCAGCCGGGCTAAGTGACTTTTTGTCCCGTGCCTGGCCGTGTGCGGCGCCAATCTCGCCTCGCTTCTTCAAGTTTGACTTTTGGGCGTCACTCGGCATTTGGAGCGTGCCGGGATTACTGGACCCGTCATGTCACCATCCCCACTCCCCCCCTACGATATATGTATATCCATATTACGCCATGTGACGGGGCTCGCGTTGCTCCAAACGTGACTCTCTAACTTCGGGTTACCTTCACCCGGCGCTTCACTTTCATGGCGGGCGGGTACTTGAACTTCAGCGAGTGTGTTGACAATGACACTATAATTAGCTATTTATTGGGTGGATGTCGATGCGATATTTAATCAGTGAGTCACCTAATGGCCCACATTTAAATGCGGCGAGGAGTCATATATTACACCTGCAATGATAAGTAAAAAAAGATATGTGTTTACAGGACAACGGCCTGTAGGCTATATTTAACAAGTGACTTTGTCCAGATAAGAATAATAAATTGTGATTAATATTTTGTAGATATATTCATATATTATTTCATTTTATAAGTTTGCTATAAAACAGAGTGTTTGGGTATTATCCAGTTTTTTGCTTACCAAAAAAACTTCAGGGTATTCCCCCTTCGTTTTTTTTGAATACTTCTTCACTGATACACCCCTTTTTTAATTTTTGGCCACAAATTTAAAGCTAATTATCTTTTAGCCCCGCTTGGCCCAATGCCATCAGTTCATCAATTATTTCACTGAAGCACGTGGCTTCCATTTTTGTCATCAATAACAATTTGGGAAAAGCCGTGTCGGGAAAATCCGCTTGCTATATATTTTTCGGTCACCATCAACTTTGAAGCGCGCCGCTGCCTCCCAGAGGCAAGGTGTGAAGATCGTTAAAAAGGCAGGTTGCCACCTAACGGCTACCTTTTTGCATTAACAGGTCACCTTAAAAACTTAACGAGGGGCACTTTTAAGGAAGTTCAAGCCCCGAGTGCCACTGTGAGTACATGCACCCCATGGCGGATGAGTAATGGAATTCCCATCATGCAAAGTCCGCGATGCCCGAAGCGGATGGTGTTCAACGATAAGGCTAGTCGACTTTGACAAATGAAATTATTTGGGGAACAAGGCAATATAGGGGTACAATAAATCAGTACACTGCCACCGATTTGCCTTTTTTATAGAGTCTTTATAAAAGCGAAAGTTGGTGAATAATTGATTTTCATGCTATTTAAATACAATAGTTGGTAAACTAGGTACTTTTATATAAATAATTTGTACTTGAAATATTTATAAATCGTATTAGAAGCTCAAATATTTATTATAGTTAAACTAGTTCCCACCTTTTTCTTCACCCAATATCTACACCTGCTATTTAGGAAGTATCTCGTGCTTTTTTGTATCCCATAAGAAAGTAAGCCCATTTCTCGATAAGATAAACGTTTTTGCAAAAACATGAAATCATCCCATGACAGATACCCTTCAAATAACATCAATCTGGCCATGTTCCACCCACTGACACCTTGGATTCCCAAATAAAATGACTCATGGACCATGCTGAAAATGTGATGAAATTCGTCCGTTTGACGTTTTCGAGTGTCACAGATAGGGGAAATATTCCTGGTGATAGCAGCAGCAACATGACATTGACATTGTCGGAGACATTTCATTTTGTTATTTTGTTGTTTTTTGTTGACGGGTTAAATTTGTGGGACGCCCCGACGTTGGCATTCTTGGGTAGAATTTGTATATTGAACCCGCTGACATTGCCGGAGTGCCAGAGATTAATTGGCACGGCCGGAGACTGCTCCGAGTGGGGAGACACTTGCCGAATAATTGGGGAAATACCCGATATTAACCTGGGGATCACTTGAGAAGGTGCATGGCAAATGTGCGAATAACTTGAGCGCTTCAGTGTGACGCATTACACAGAAAATACGACGATGACTGGGGGCCCGAGATCGATGGGGAGCTCAGGTATCCGGTGATTTGGTGATTTGCCCGATGTCGGGCAATCAATCATAATCGAAAATCGAATCGGCTGCGGCGGTTGGCCGGAAATGACCCACTCGCCGACTGCCACGTACTAACTAACGATGTCTCTAAATGCTTATTAGCACTCGAAATTAGCGACTCGCCAAACAAAATCCAAAAGATCTGTGGCAGTGTGCGTGTGACTGTGACGTCGCCGACTTGTGACTGAAATCTGACTCCGAGTCCGGAGTCTCATGAGATATATACGTACGAATATATCTACCTATAACTCGCAACTCGTAATTCGTACATCGGACATGCAATCTCGCAGATACATTGACGGAGCACGCGCCGATATGCGGAGCGTGTGGCCAGTATATCTGTATCTGGAAGTGGGTATCAGTACACCCGAAAAAATGTGACGGTCAATCTAATCTCAAGTCACTTCAAGAAGGGAGATAAATACATGTGACAATGAGCAATGGCACCAAAGAGTTTTGATCAATGAAGCATAATGTAGTCAAAGTAATAGAAAAGTTAATGTAAATGTGATTAAAAGCTAACTTTATTACTGTAAAAAAATATAATATATGTACATATATATGTACATATATGTTATTTTTAGATTAAGTTTTACGTAATCATAAAAAAATGTAATCAAAATTGATATAACGGTAGCAGAAACATATATCTTTATCATTTTTTTATTGAATATGATTTAATCGCTGCTTAAAATTAGTTTTATTGGTGACACATTTTATTCACGAATTATTAAGTTTCATAGATTAGTTTAATAAATATAATTAATAAGAAATTATAACAATAGTGATAATTTTTTGAAAATGTAGGAAATAAAGAAATTCTTTTTATATATATTAAATGACAAGTTCTAATTAATCCAAGTTCAGAATTAGCGACTTTTTATTTTAATTTTTTGTGCGTCATAAATTATTAACTTTTTGATGACATTTTTAATTTGAATCAAAAATGATTAATAAAACAATGATTAGATACATATATTTCTCAAATCAATAAAATAGGTTTAATAGCTTCCATTTAAATCTGTGTTTCTTGCTCAATTTTATATACATTTGCATTTATTTTAACCTTATGCTCTTGAACCTTTCAAAGCACGACTTGTGCTTTTTTTTGCAGTGTATTAGTTAGAGTGTGGAAAGTTTCTGGGATATAGCGCCTGGTCTGAAAATTGAGGGATGATAATGAATGCAATATAAATTGATTATCACATTTAAACGACGACGCGTCGCTGCCTAACACAATCATTGCGGTTAGCGAATTCCTAATTCCTCGCACACGGCGTGAAGGATTAGCCTCTTTCGCTGGAATCCGAGGCTATGGGGCTCCAGATTCCGCATCACAGATACGGGATCCGAGATCGAAAATCCCATCCCGGCCTGCCTGACAACAGCGGCTTAAGCAGACGATCACGCGACACGCCGATCTCGCGATGATTATGCAAGTTTTCGCAATGCCAATGGCGAGATGCGTCAGTCGGCCAATCTCCGTCTGGCTTAAGAGTAATTAGCACCGCTGATCACCCAGTCGGCGGTGGCCACTGGCCACTGATCACCGCTCCCCTGGCCAGACGCACGCTTGTCCACCTGATCAGTGGATCACCTTCGCTGGCATCGCGGTTTCAGCCAGTCTAGTCTAGTCTCTGTTAGGTGTTAACTGCGCCGTGTCGTGCCGTCTGACGATTGCGTCAGGTCGCGGGATTAACGGAGTCCAAAGCCCCGGGGACTAACACCCCGAGGCGCCTTACTAGTCAGGATAAGGCTAAGGAGCTGAGCTGCAGGTACACTGACTATTTATACCTGAGTTGCATAAGTCTCATGAATTCCTATAAAGAATTTGATAATCCTAAATGACCTACTATAAAATAAAGAGATATAAATACAATATATAAAGGAGCAGCAGAAACCTTAATTATGTTAATTTCTTTATTGTAAGATAGTTTTATTATTTTATTTTATATTTTTTGTTGTATTTTCATAGAACGTTTTCTTCTCTGTAACTGGTTAGGTGCATCAGTAATTGCGATTGGCCACAGGCCTCGATAAGACGGTTCTTCTGGAAGAATCGTTTGTAACTAGAACGGAAATGTAATAGCAGATTACTTTCCAAGAAAACCAAAGAATTCTCTGTAAATTTCTGGAGCGAATTGTTTACATTTACATTTGCACTTGCACATACCACTACTAAGGGTATGATAATATTTAACAAACTTAAACTAAAATTTTAAATGTGAAAAGAGAGATTAGGATGTCTAGATATATAAAATCAAATTCTAAAAAATTGACTTGTAATAATGAAATTTTTTTAAATGTTCTCTATAGACCCCCTTTTGACCTTGCGGTATTATTGAATGAACATATCTATAAACAACCCCTATTGCCTCCGATTCCCTCGAACAACACACCCGAGTAAATATTCATAAATAGCACCCTCTGCTTTTTGGATGTATCGACATAATTTGGCCTTGAATATATCTCAGTTCAAGTTCGGCAGCGTCACTCGCACAGACAAAAACAAAGCGGCAAAAAAAAAACAAAACACAACAGAGCCAAACAAAGCTGTTTCGGTTTTTGAAGCTGCAATCTGTCGAAAGCCCCCCTTCGAAACCTCAGTAGCCCCTTCTCGAAGCCCCTGGGACGCCCCTCGCTGCGACACGAAACACCCGCACCACAGCGGATCCAGTCACAGTCACAGTTTCGGTTCCAGTCCCATTCACAGTCCCCCAGTTCCATTCCCAGATAGCGCAGCTCAAGCTGAGTTTATCGTAATACCCTTACAAGGAGGGTATATATGCTTTGACGGGAAGTTTGAAATGCAACTATAACTATAACATAATATTTATTGATCCTCAAACTGGAATAATAATATAAAAAAAATCAATATATATATAGTTCTGAAGAACAAATCTGAATGTTTCAATAAACAACTCTCCTAATTTAATATTTGGAAGATTTATTTATAATCATAATTATATTCATAATATTGTTAATCTTAAAAGGTGTCTCTTTAAACTTTTCCCTTCAAGAGTATAACTACTTCGGCTTGCCTCCATTCTCGCCTGTATTATTTTATTTATTTTCCTTAATTTTATTTTTTGTTGTGATGTACTGACAAAGTTCCGGCTGAGCGCCAGACATGGAGCCGCACATGCCATGGCTTCAATTGTTTTCGCTGCATACGCTTATGTGTACAATGAACGCGCCTTGTGCGCTGCTGGGTTTGGTCGCATTTAGTGACTTTATTGCGCATACGCCGCGTGAACCATCGGAATGGCTATTTACTGTTTCTGATTCCCTTGTTTTGATTTGGCGCACACCCCGAAAAGCAAAACCCGATCGGAGCCAGTGGCGATCAACTGGGTCATTGGACGAGCCAAAATATTGAGCTTGCACGATTATAACGACCTTGGCCGACCTTGAACGTCGTTAAAAAACATTGTTAGCTTGTTCAATTGCCAATAACAAAAGGCGAAAGCAATGGCCATAATGAGGAAAGTTATTACCATTTTTATGCGTCTTAATTTGTGTCTATTATGCCCTTTATGAAAAGAAAAGAGAAAGAAATTGGAGAGATGGTATTATTAGCTATAATAATAATAAATAATAATAAGTACTCTTTTGTGTGCAATTAGTAGCAGTAATATAGAAATTTTAATTTACAATTCGTTAAATAAAATGTATGCTAATATATACAAAACATTTTAAGTCAATTAAAAATTTATATTTTTTAGAAGTATAAACTTTACAGAAACTCCTAATTCCTAAAACTACTTCACTTTCTCTATTATATTTTCTATAAAAACCCACATAAAAATATAAATTAAACAATCTTACATATAAATAAATCAACACAACAAGCCAAAACTGTCTTATTTATAGGCAAAAAAGAACTCAGCTTGATAACCAGAAGCCCGATTCTTGGAATTCTTAATTATTTACGAATTCTTTCTATTTTTTTAGAAGCTCCCAGTATTCAAAATCAATTTAATCATCAGGGAATAATCACGCCACTATAATTTGACTACCGAAATATAAGCTCGATTCCATCTGGATATTTCCATACATAATAATAGTAATTAATATGAAGCCAGTGTACGGTCGCAGCCAATTATAAATCAACAAATGATACCCCAACCTGTCCAAAGCTATCCCCTGCCTATCTCCCGCCGATACTGTCGCCGATTTCTGTTGTTGTTTTATGATTCGACCTTACCATGGTGTAGGGCTACTGTATAATTCCCGGCCGCGGAAAAAAACAACAAGACAACACAACGAACACAACCGAAAATAAACAAAATATTCAAACAAATAAGCGAACAAACAAGCTGCCTCTAGTTATTTGCGACTGATTTATGGGGAATTCCAGGTGCGTCAGCCGGAGTGGTTCTGTGGGTCGTAACTCTGGCACTGACACCGAATTTGGTTTCCAATTGTCGAACATGGTTTCGCCAGAAAGAAGTATAAAAAAGTTGTATAAAAAGCAAATAGCAGACAAGTTAACAAATAAACCAAACAACATATAAACCCGAAACAGTTTTGTTGAAGGGGAGATTAGTAGGGAAAATTTGACTTGGTTCTTTTGGGGAAGTTTAGGAGTATTGTTGAGGTTTAATTTATAAAATAAGTAAATATTATTTTTAAAAATTACTAAATAGCTTTGTAATAATATGTATCACTTTAAAAATTTAATTTTTATATTCACGACTCTTAAGAGGATATCAAGTAGCTTGAACCTATCAGTTGTTAGTTCACTAATTTAAAATGCAAGTTTTATATCTGATTTATTGTTGTGTGAGTTATGGTTCTAACATATTTTTCTCGGTTTTTTAGGTATTTTTTTGTTGCTGGCCATCAGCGAAATTCCTGGCAAGGTGACTTTTTCCGCCGTCTGTTCATTTCTGGGTGCAAATTTGAAATGCAAATTCGAGGCCCGCAGATCTTGGCTTGGCTTAGCATATATTGCGGCTTATATGTACGAGTATGTGGATTTCTAGTGTTTTCCGTGCACATAAAAATAAAAGGTATTAATTAACAATAAAAATAACTTGACTGGGGGCACGCTTTGGCGTTATTTCATCGACTCGGATTCCTCAGGCTTCCAAATGAGTAACAAATGAAACGAAGCTCAGGAAAGCAGCCGTCCAATGGCAACAACAATGTCATCAATCTTGAGACCGAAACTCTTTTGTTATTTTTGTGATATTTTTGGCACTGTTTATTTATTTATAAAGTCACATTGTTTTTCTTGTGGGCACAATCAATCTATGGCGCGAAAGCCAAAAATAAATCGATCGCGAGGCTTAACCGCAAACTTAACGCCTTGGGCTCAGCCGGAGATATCGTGGTCGAGAGTGACGCAAGTCCCCCGTCTGGCTTTCCAGTAGCCATCGGCCACAGGGGGTTAAGTCGTGAGAAGGGCCACCGTCTGCCCATAATATGCCACCATTGTTGACAATTCACACCCTTGGGCACCGCCAAGAGCGGAAGATTTTTTGTTGCAGCCCCGACTCCAACTCGGACGCCATGGAAAACTACGGAGCGCTTCTTGGACCCCGCTGGCAGACCCAATTGCTGTCATTAGATAGACCCACTCCAGCGTATTTACAAGCTTTACGACTCTCAACTTAACACCTGATAACATTTGATTTAGATGTCACAATTAGCGGACGACAAAAATTTCCATATCAGTGTGAATCTCCCAGTCTGGACCATCTTGAGGTATTTTCAGCTCTTTCCGCTCCGTCGCCCAGATTGGCCTATATTTAGACGGGCCACGTGCAACTGGATGTGTCATAACGACATTCTAATCAGGCTGAATAAGCCAAGCTAGTTTGGTCTTATTCTAATGAGAATGCTAGTGAGTGGCTAAGCTAGATAGAATTACAATTTGTGGTTGAAATCACGAAAATTCTGCTCCCTTGGTAACTATATTAATTAGAAGTTGAAAGCTGCTGCAGTTCCTAAATAAGAAAAGGATAATGGGATTATATGTATAATGACTTCATCTATCAATTTCTAATATCAGTGAATCTCCTTTCTACTATTATGAGACACTGAAACGTACATTTTTGTCAGCTAAATATAATATTTTTATTTAAAATGTTGGACAAGTAAAAGTGTAATAAAAAGCGGGTTGGGCTTCAAATGCACATAAAACTTTAAAAATGTAATATTTTAGAATTAAAATTTCTTAGTATGAATCAGTTACTTAGAATAAAACAGTTGCCGGAACTAAACAATTTCCACTCCTTCATCATAACTAGTTTTAAGACTTAATTTCCTTTGCTTTTTTTACCATTTCCCTTGATTACAGATCGGAATTTGTAAATAACCGACAAAGATAAAGAAAATTACGTAGTTCCGCTAAAAACGCTCCTTTTAAGGTCACAAAACTAAGCATTATCGATTGCTTAATGATGGTAGTTTTTTCTTTAATTTTAGCTATCACATTCAGCACACACCTCATATTCCGATATAGTATTACCATCCGGAAATGAGTCGAGCCCCGAAAAAAAGGAAATTCTTTACGGTGGCCAACCGATTAGATCTGCGATTGGTACGACTTCTTGGTCTGAATGGGTGGGAGTCCATACCCCAGTACCGTGCTTCACCAGACGTGGCTACCAAGTCGAAATCATGCCGATTGCATGCATCGTACGATCTGTAGGGTGATACTCCAGTACCTCGAGTTCCGGCACGGCACCCAGCACCCAGCACCCGGCACCCGACACCCGGCGGCTGCTGCTGACGTCAAAGTCTTTAATCGAAAGTCGAGCGATGTGACCCACATAGAAACATTGAAAGCACAAGTGTTGGCCTAGCCCTTAGTCGCTGACTAAAGTCGGCCCGGGACCCAGATAAGGCCCCGAGAGTCCCATGCACCGCAACACGTACTACTCGACGGGACCCAGAAGTACACTGAAGAAAGAATTTTTTGGTACTTTCAAGAAAGAATTTTTGATTATTTGAGGAAGGGAAAAAAATATGAAAATTTTTGATTAAGTTAATACGCATATAAGACACAAATAAAACATCAACTATAAATCATATTAGCCTGATATCGTTTTTGGTTCAGTACCAGCTCACTACCAATCTTAGCTACCGATTAGAATTCAACGTTTTTCCTATGCAATTTCTTTCAACATATAATCTTAATTAATAAAAATAGTATTTTTAATGTTTTGTATACCATTTATCCCTTATAATCAAGTATAATTTCCAAATGGTTCCAGAATTGAGTAGAACAAACACTTGGCAAAATTAACAAACTAAAATAAATATTTTGAAGCAATGAGCACTTTTCCTTTATATTTAAAACCTTCCTATCAATCCTCTATATTATCATAGATTTCACTTATTTCCCAAATATTTTTCCTTAAAGAATTTTCTTTCTGTGCCTCAGCCAACGGCGTCTACGTGCGCTGCAGTGCGGAGTCGAGTATTTCACCATTTGATTCCTCGCACAGTGAGCACTCCGATAAGCCGCCGCCCGCATGCGACAGTTATACGGCTATATATTATAGTACAGTATAGTATGACTGATTGTCTGCCAGGGCCCAAGCCAAGACGTCGTAAACAGCTTATCAGCCGGCGGAGCGGGCCCGACGATGTGGTTACCCGTCGAAACCGCTGGAACGGCGGCAACCAGCACCAGAACCTGTCAGCGGAGACAGAGACGGAGACAGCAGCAGAGACTGAGACTGAGGCGGCGTACGATCGGGACAAAGTACACCGACAACGTCACCGTGAAACGCTGACGCAACGACCTTGCCGAACGACTCTCCCACGGCCCACCCACCGACCGACCGAGCTGATCAGCGATCACCGCCCACTTCAATGACGCCAGCCCAATGTCCAACTGGCTGTGAGTGAGTCATCGAGTGACTCCCATTGGGTGCCATGACTGGCATTCTTGGGTATCGGTGATTGCGGATTACAGGATGTGGGGCCGATCTCCGGCTCTTCTCGGAATCTGCGGCTGAGCAATGCCGTGATTTAGTTTGGGGAATGCAACACGGAACTGAGCTTGTAACACGGAACTGGGGTGGATTCTAAACGGATTTTACACTAAGAGTTCCCCCCATGAAGAATATTTTAAAGAGAAAAACATATTCAACAATAAATTATTACGTACTAGGAATAAGATGATAAGGGTTTATAGTCAGCTATATTCTGGGAGGATTTATATAATTATTAAGATGCTCTTTGACATTCCTATTTTTCATGTGCTTGCTATCGTATTTTTATAATAAATCGATTGTTATGTTTTTAAAAAATCTAAAAATCTTGAACAATAATGTAAGAATAAATAATATGAACATATATGTATGTACATAAATTCCCATTGCGATAAGAGTTGATTTACAGCTTTGCTCATATTAATTAATTTAAATAAATACAAAGCCTAAACGATTTAAATATTTGATTAAAAGCTGTGGTATTAATAATTACATTTTAATACAAATAGCGAAATGATACAAATTATTGTAATAATGATTGCAAATTAAGTCTTAAATGGTAACAGATTTATTCAAAGTAGTTTCGAATTTTAAAATATAACCAAACTGACTCTAAGTGGTGTATCTTATCAAATTCGAAAGATACATGATTGATACATCGCTCATCCGGCAATACCAGTGTCATACTTTGAATCCGCATGTCGATCATTATTCTGAACCCTTCTTTATATAATACGATCATCCGATCCGTTGCCGTTGCCTCTTTCAGCAAAATTTTGAGCCAGACATGCCCTGCGGCCCCAAAAAAATCTACGGCCAAGAAACACAGACACCCCATACAGTCAAGAGAAGATTTTTTCAAATCGGGTTTATATCTTCTTTTTTTTTTGTGGCTTTGTCTTTGGCGCCGTCTAGCGCAAAAATGTCTAAAACTGTCATTAATTAGAATTTGCAGCGTGTCGGGTCGGTGCCATCCGTCGTCGCTTGTCTGGCCGTTTGGCATTAAAATGTTAGCCAGGCCAAAACCCGTCGAAGGGGGGCCCGGACCGCATTCAAAGGTTTCTGGAATTCCCCCGCCGCAAAAAAGAAAGCCAGCTCCCATACAAGAAAAATTAGCCAACGAGCGCGTGTTTGCCAAAGCAAAAAGAGTTAAAAATAATCATAAATAAAGGTAGGGAAATAAAGCAAATAGCGCTGAGACAAAACCAGTCGGAGATGCCGTTCGCACCGGCGGGCAGGTGGCGCTGGGGCAGGCCAGTCCCGGACGGGCCCCACTCTGAGCCCACAGAGTCACTCCATCCCCATCCCCGATCCGCCGATCCGCTGAGCCGCTGAGCCACACGCGCCGCGCTTCTGTCATAGTCAGTCGTAGTCCACGCGACTGCAGCTGAGTTCACACGCTTCATTGTGGTTTATTATTTTTTTATTATATTTTTTTCCACTTTTGTTCCATTTGATTGTATTTTGCTTCGCGGAATTCGCGGCGACATTCCCAGCACACTCCGTACTACAATATACACAGGCATGTGTATATATATGGATAATGGGCCACAGTCTGACTTGTCTATTGGCAACCCGAATGTTTGCCTAGATCGGATTTGCATCCCAAATTAGCCAACTGGAGCACCATCAGCACCTTTGGCGTTCCAGATTGTGATCTGATCTATGCTTGGCATTCTTTTGGGGCAATAAAAGGTGTTTGGTATATTTCCGCGATTTATATTAATACCCACTATAAGTTGGGCACAATAGCTCTATTTTAAGAGCGACAAGCTAAGGCTTTAGTTATTTAAATTTAATTTACGGGTTGATATAAGTTTAAGAATTTTAATGGGAATTTTCCATGTTTAAATTAATAACTTTTCTTTTTAAATGAATTATTTAAAGCTCATTTATATAGCATTTAAATGTATATTACAATTTTGGAACACCTTAAAAATCCTTCTTACCTCGCACTATTCTAACTAAAGGATAACCACTGTAACTGCTATTTTCCGACATTTAATTTGCAGCTGACGTTCTGTCAATTAACAGAATGGAATGGGCCAGAGCTTGTGTGGGCGTTTGATTGATGTTAGAAACGCCGCCGCCGCCATGCGATATTCCAGATACGATATTGCAGCCAGCGGACCTGGTAACTGGCAAACAGGTGGGCATCGAAATGGGATCGGGATCGGGAATGGGTGTGGGAATGGTAGCCCAGTACCCTCGGGAGTCAGTCGTGCTGGATTTTCCCCGGCAGAGCAGATAAAATACCTTATAAATCAAGATATGTAAATAGTTTCTACGCGTGTGTGTTCCACTTTGTTTGCTCATTGAAGCTGACGAGCTCTGCTTTAATGCACTTGAAGAAAAATTAAGATATTCTAATCTAATTAGAAAAATTAAACTAAATTATTTTTAGCACTTGTACCTTTTAATTTATATTATGTGAATTAAAAATTCTGATTATTTAAATTCAGCTGAGTGCTTCCTAATGAGCATTTTGAGTATTAAGTAAGAAATGAAGTAATCAATAAATACTCTTAAATTAGTTTAAAAACAGATTTACATACTTTAGTTAACCTATAAATTATATATATTTTTTCTTCGAGTGAACTATACATTTAAAAGATCATTTTCTGTGTGTAGACACTCCATTGAGTGATTGGGCCAACTAAGCTTCGATTAGCGGACAACGAAACGCGCCTGGGTTCTAAACTGGCCAATTCTAGGAAGAGATTCGATCCGGCGAGGCTGCGAGCCGTGGCACGTTTTCGTAATTATGGCTCAGTGCAAACTTACTGCCAAAAGTCCACAACATTCGAGCGTCTTTATTTGCTTTTTTCGCCTCTTCGCAAACGCGTGCTGTGTATGATCTGCGTGTCGCAACAAATCTTAAATATCAACACTTTTTTACCTTTTTTTTTGGGTTTGTTTTGGGCCTTTGGTTGTCAAATGGTCAGTGCAGAAGTTGCGTAAGTAATGGCTCCATTCTCGTGTCGCGGGAATTGCTTCCTTCTGCTTTGGCATTTTTATTTATTTTTATTTTATTCGGCTTACATAAGCGTGTGTAAGCGTCACGCTTCATTTTTTTTTTTTGGCTCCATGGCTTTACGTAAAAGAATTATTGAACCCAAAGCATTTAAGCGCTCGTGTAATCCGAAGAGGCATTTTCAGTTGGGGATAACCGTATTATGACGAATTCTCGAGCACTTACCTGAGGGTTTCCAGAGCAAAGAATTAGCGAAATTATATGTAGATTAATTAATAGGTAACAGCTTTTATGAATTAGGTGGATCTTATTATTAAATATGGGTGAAGTGCTTATTAAAGAAAAATTAAACAAGTAGTGATTAATAAACTATTATAAAACAATCATTAAATTATTACGTATACGCAATAGCATTGTTTATGATTAAATAATAAGCACAAAGGTGAGTAGTTAAATAAGAAAACGTTTTTATATTACATCAGTTGATTACATTAAGATCTAGAATTTATGTAATTAATTATGATGTTGGGAAATTTGTTTTTCTTTAAAAGAAGATAAATACTGTATCTTCTTAAAATATACTATTTTATTTAATAAATTATATATATATCTAACCTAATAAATTATATATAATATATATTAAAGGCAGTATACAGCTGAATTAAGTTTCTTAAATACCACGATATATAAAAATACGAATATTCGGATTATTCGGAAAAATATATTTTCTCCATAAAATCCAATTTAAAATTAAATATTTGTTATTATTTCCAAACCTCTATATTGCGCAATACTTCAACCGAGAACTTTCATTAAAAACTATCAAAATAATTATGTAACATCGAAATAAATCGATGAGCTAGGAATCATATTTAATGGGGCCAATAGTCAGGTAGCAACTTCTGTTTCCAGTTTCTGCCGTCGACGCCCGGCGTAGGGTGACCGACGACGCTCCCCCTTTAATTGCAGATCCATAGCTTCTCAAGTCGCCAAGGAAAAGAAGAGCAAAACGAAATGCGAAAAAATGCACAATGTCAACTGAAATAGTCGCATTTAATTGGCATTCCGGTCCAAAGTCAATGCAACGCTTACATAATGCCACTTACGCAAGCAGCCCGAAAAAGAAAGGGGCAGCGCACACGGGCCAAAAGAAAATATTTTTATTTTTCTGCTGGAAAAGGGAAAATTGCAAAACGAGCTGACCCACTGAGGTGCGCCCAAAAAAAAAGAAATAGTAAATAAAAAAATAAAAATAACATTTAAATCTCAACACGCGCCTGGCCCATAAAATCGGATGGGAACCAGTGATGCCAGTTATTGCCGGGGGTTCACCTGTACTCATTAGCTGCTCCTTATCACTGTTATCCTAACTGGGCAAACACAGTAGTTAGATTATTAGGAAGTAGTATATATCAGAGCATACTATCAGAGGGTATTTTTAACAGAAGAAATTTTTTAAGAATTAGGATAAGATTTATGTTTGTTTTTATATTCTTTTAAGGAGAATATATCCACTCGTTAGAAATAAAAGCAAATGTACAAATATACTAAATTTAAGGGAATTTTTAAAGGTTTTCCAAGCTACCATCTATTTTACGGAAAAAGGGGCTTCCTAAATAAGAAACACTCCCAGAAAACAAGGCAGTATAATATTTTAATGTTTTTTCTTTAAGTTAGAATATTAGGAGTAATCACATTGAAATACGTAGAATTCTTAACAATGTTGATACACATTTATTAAAATAAAGCAATTTCTTTTAAGGGTATTACACCATTTTCCATAAATAAAACCGATCTTCATCATATATATTCCTTAAAAAATGAAAGAGTGCAATAATATGATTTTTGTTAAATTTCAAAGTGACTTCACAAAAATAAACCTCGAAATTTAGCTTCATTTTAAATTTTCGGGACTATCTAAGTATGTACCATCACTGGCAACTCCAGGTAATTCCAGAAAACAGAGCCAACCACTGTGGTCACTAGACGAAATTGCTGCGGGAACGGGTGGGAAGCTACCCCGCCCGGGGATCCGGCATGGCGACAGAGCAAAAGTCAACATCGGGTGGAAAAATAACAAAAGCTCATGAGCAAACAACAAACAACGCGGCGACGGAAACGGAGGCCGCTGGATGAAAAGGGGAGAGCGGGGTAGCGAGCGAGAGCGGTACAGAGGAGCGGTACTGGGAAAGAGCAATGGAACCGCACAAAGATTGTGCGGCACGTGCCGCGGCTGGCGTCAGCTCCAAATGGAGGCCAATAGCGCGAGCGAGCGAGCGCCGATCGTCGTGGATCGGGGATCGGGGATCGGGGATCGGGGATCGTCGAGAGCCGAGCATTGAACGACGATCGCATAACGACGAACGCCGGCCGATGAGCGACGTGCAATTGATCGCGAAAGCGTTGAAAGCCCCCTTTGAGAACCCGCCAGCCCCCCTTTAAAGGCGATCTATCGCCGCCTATTTATGGGTGCTAAGCGGGGGAGGCGGGTCTCAGGGCGACAGCATTGGCGCCCAGGGCTTAATGGAGCATGATGGCGTTTTCAATTCGAGTGCAAAGCCAGCGAGTGTTGCAGAAATTGAGAGTATCACGAGTTGCCACCACCGGCAAACAATAACTTCAATAACTTCGGCAAACAACGAGCATTTCGAATATATACTTCTCTATTTTCCATGATTTTCAATTATTAACTTACCAGCTGGGCTTAGTGACAGCTGGGAAGTACTTGTCACCTTCACTTGGTACAGAGAATTAATTGTTTTTTCAAAATATCATACGATTCTCTTTGAAAAAATCAAGCAACGTTTTGATTGAAAAATGACCTTAATATCTGCTAATTATCATTAAGTTTTAGTTATTTAAAATTATCATTTGTTCGATTTGAATCAATAAAAATTTATAATTAAGCACACTTAAGTTTATTTGAGCTTATTATAAAAATGAATTTTGAAATTTATAAAGGTTTGCTGGTTACTTATAGCTGATTATCTTTAAGTAATCTTTTTAGTAATTTTTTAGCATAAGTTCAAAACAAACACTGTTTCTTATAGGAATAGGGTTATCCGGTTCGAAGGACCAAAATGCAAGCAAATCAAATAAAAAGCCTTTTAGATAACCCCAAACCTATATATAACAATCTTCTTTTAAAAACAATATGATAATTGCAATAATACATATAATAAATATGAAAATGTAGTTTGAAAAATATTTATATTCCATTTATCATTTAGCTTGTACATATGTATGAAACCATTGAATAAAACCATTCATTATTTTCTTGAATTAGTATACAAATTTTTCCGTAGTTCTTTGAATGTCAAATAGAACTGTGAATGTATGTAAATGTCGATTCTTGCCAGCTAATGACTTGCCATGGCATTTACCGAAATGAATTTCAGCTGGTCGCTGAATATGTTAGGCTGCGATGAATATCTTGGAATTAATTGGCCAAAGTTCACAGCAGAGCCTCCATTCAAAAAAACAGCAAGCAGGCATGGGCCCACCCAGTAAAAGGCACCAATGAGCCGGGTAATTAGAAAGTTCAAATCCATAAAAATGCCTGCGTTAATTGTACAGCTTAGTGAATGGGCAAATAGGCTGTCTGGCCATCGGCAGGCAGCTAGAGCGGAGGAAGGTGCTTCCGAAGGGGAGCACGCCAAGCCAAGGCAGGGCAAGGCATCACACTGCCGTTTCATGGGCTCCCAACACCGGAGCTCCAAGTCTAAAGTGCTTGGGCTCTGCTGACGCACGAGATGATTATCAGAGAAGGAGGAGCAAGGGGGAGGAGGTGGTGGCGGTGGTCCGGGTTGGGCCAGGGCGGTTCACAGGCGGTCCGGGAGCGTCAGCGATCGCTCCGGCGGCAATCAGCAACACGAGCCTCAGCCCCAATTGAGCGTGCTGCTCGTGCTGGCAGCTCGTGCCGGCGAAAAAACAGCGCCGATCGATCAGTCACTCGGTCATTCAGTCAGTCATTCAGTTAGTCAGTCTCTCAGTCAGTCGCCCTGTCATTCAGTCAGTCAGTCGGCCAAACGCTTGATCGGTCAGTCGAGCGCCCGTCGAATTCGTTATGGTAATCATCATTAGCGCGTCGCGTCGCCTCGCGCCTCGTCGCTTGAAAAACTCGTACTCGTGCCAGACTTGTCTTATTTTAGCGAAAGGTCAAGCTCCGATCGGGGATCCAGGAATCCGCCATCCCAGCGGGGG